>JARBWK010000504.1:0-29831 GCA_030556195.1 Anolis apletophallus | reverse complement strand
TTTCAAGTACCTCCACTCACTTCCAAAGTACCCCACCCACACAAGCATCAACCTCTACATCAACACAGCAGACGGAAAGACAAAAAACATTGTATATCCACAAGCTCTGCAGAACGCCAGCAACACCACACACTGACAACTCCCCAGGACTTCAACATCCCACCCACCAGAACAACCCACAACGACACAGCCATGGCCCCACCAAGACCGTAAGTAACATCAATTCCAACCCTTACATACTCAGACTTTCTCGCATCTCCTAAATAGGGCACAGCAACGCATGCTGGGTACAGCTAGTATATAATAAAGCGGAATGTGTGTGTGTGTGTGTGTGTGTGTGTGTGTGTGTACGTATGTATGTGGCAGCGTTCTGATTGGCTCCCGGCCTCTACATTCTGACAACATGATTGGTTGCCAGTGAGCGAGTATTTGCATAACTCCTCTAATTGGCCAGCCAACACGAACATTCCGACACTCTAAACTGCCAGAGCGGGGTCAAGCAAAGGCCTGAGGCAGTCAGCCATGGTGGGAGATTCAGACCAAAACACTTTGCGGCTCCCAACAATGACAGAACAAGACCAAACTTGGCACACAAAAACCCCAAGACCCACTCTACATCCTGGTGAGGTTTGGAGGAGGGCAGACCATGGATGATGGGACTTTAAGTACCTCCAATCACTTCCCCAGACTGCTGCAACCCTCATCCACTGACTGATCAAGACCAAACTTGGCACACAGAGCCTCCATGACCCACTTTACATCCTGGTGCAGTTTGGAGGAGGGCAGACCATGGATGATGGGACTTGAAGTACCTCCAATCACTTCCCCAGACCGCTGCTACACTCATCCACTGACTGATCAAGACCAAACTTGGCACACAGAGCCCCCATGACCCACTTTACATCCTGGTGCAGTTTGGAGGAGGGTGGACCATGGACGATGGGACTCGCAGTGCCTTCACTAACTTCCTGACACCACTGCGAGCCACATAAATCACTGCTAAAGACCAATTAATCCGTTTCTCAAATAACCAGGCAGGGCCGGGTCCCAAGCTAGTATATAATAAAAGAGAAGGTTTTATGCATGTTTGTGGATATGTGCCAGCTTTCTGATTGGCTCTCACTGTGGGATTATTTGCATAAAGGACCTCTGATTGGCTAGCCTCAGAACTCCAACATTCTAAGGCACCAAACAGAGGGGAGTGCTTGCCACGGAGGGAGTATTTGCATAAAGGACTCTGATTGGCCAAGCTCAGCACTTCAACATTCTAAGGCAGCAGACAGAGGGGATTGGTTGCCCCTGAGGGAGTAGTTGCATAAAGCACTCTGATTGGCCATCTACATTCCAACATTCTAAGGTGACGCAGAGGGAAAAGGAAAGGCCTCAGGCAGTCAGACACTGTGGCCCACAGCAGTGACGGATCAGGACCACCCTTGGCACACAGGGGCCCAATAGCCCACTTCACAACCTGGTGTGGTTTAGGGCAGGATGGGCCACGAATGATGGGATTTGCAGTACCTTGCCTGATACACTTCCCAAACAACACTGTAGCCCTTATAAATCACAGACCAGGCCCAAAATTGACAGCAAGGCTTCCTTTACTTAATTTTCCTGACTAGGCCTCAGCTCATGGGATATTGTTAGGCTTCCTCAACTTGATTTTCCTGACTAGGCTCCCAACAATGACAGAACAAGACCAAACTTGGCACACAGACCCCCCCCCCCCCCCAGATGCACCCTACATCCTGGTGCAGTTTGAGGGAGGACGGACCACAGATGATGGGACTTGAAGTACCTTCACTCACTTTCTGAGACTGCTGCCACCTCATCCAATGACTGATCAAGACCACACTTGGCACACAGAGTCCCCATGACCCACTCTACATCCTGGTGCAGTTTGAGGGAGGACGGACCACAGATGATGGGACTTGAAGTACCTTCACTCACTTTCTGAGACTGCTGCCACCTCATCCAATGACTGATCAAGACCACACTTGGCACACAGAGTCCCCATGACCCACTCTACATCCTGGTGCAGTTTGAGGGAGGACGGACCACAGATGATGGGACTTGAAGTACCTTCACTCACTTTCTGAGACTGCTGCCACCTCATCCAATGACTGATCAAGACCACACTTGGCACACAGAGTCCCCATGACCCACTCTACATCCTGGTGCAGTTTGAGGGAGGACGGACCATGGATGATGGGACTTGAAGTACCTTCACTCACTTTCTGAGACTGCTGCCACCCTCATCCAATGACTGATCAAGACCACACTTGGCACACAGAGTCCCCATGACCCACTCTACATCCTGGTGCAGTTTGAGGGAGGACGGACCACGGATGATGGGACTTGAAGTACCTTCACTCACTTTCTGAGACTGCTGCCACCCTCATCCAATGACTGATCAAGACCACACTTGGCACACAGAGTCCCCATGACCCACTCTACATCCTGGTGCAGTTTGGAGAACGGGGTACCATGGACGATGGGACTCGCAGTACCCTCACTAACTTCCAGAAACCACTGCAAACCACATAACCAACAGATAAAGACCAACCTTGCCACACAATGCCTTATAAAACAACAACGCAACGACAATAACAAAACAATACAATCAATATAACTTAAACATAAGCAATAATAGACCATTTAAAACCATTATGGCCGGGCCAGACATAAATGATTAAACATTTAAAAATAAATAAACACTGGTTGCGAACAGAGGTAGAATCTATGGATCCTCAACCTTCCTAATGCCGCGACCCCTTAATACAGTTCTTCATGTTGTGGTGACCCCCAACCATAACATTATTTCCGTTGCTATATCATAACTGTAACTAATATGCTATTGTTAGGAATCGTCATGTAAATATCGGATATGCGGTATGTATTTTCATTCACTGCACCAAATTTGGTACAAATACCCGATACGCCCAATTTTGAATATTGGCGGGGTTGGGGGGATTTATTTTATCATTAGGGAGTTGTAGTTGCTGGGAGTTATAGTTCACCTACAATCAAAGAGCACTCTAAACTCCACCAATGATGGAATTGAACCAAACTTGGAACACAGGCCTCCCATGACCAACAGAACGTACGGGAAGGGTTTGGTGGGCTTTGATTTTTGATATTTGGGAGTTGTAGTTGCTGGGAGTTATAGTTCACCTACAATCAAAGAGAATTCCGAACCCCAGCAACGATGGAATTGAGCCAAACTTAGCACACAGAACTCCCATAATCAGCAAAAACGCTTTGGTGTGCATGGACTTTGAGTTTTGGAGTTGCAGTTCACTTACATCCAGAGAGCACCAGAGACTCAAACCGTGATAGATCTGGATCAAACTTGGCACAAGTACTCAATATGCCCAAATGTGAACATTGGTGGGGTCTGGGGAAAATAGATCTTGACCTTTGGGAGTTGTAGTTGCTGGGATTTATAGTTCGCCTACAATCAAAGAGCATTCTGAACCCCACCAATGATAAAATTGGGCCAGACTACCAACACTGACCCCCCCATGACCAACACTAAATACTATGTTTTCTGATGGTCTATATCAGTGTTTCTCAACCTGGGGGTCGGGACCCCTGGGGGGGTCGTGAGGGAGTGTCAGAGGGGTCGCCAAACACCACCAGAAAACACAGTATTTTCCATTGGTCATGGGGGTTCTGTGTGGGAAGTTTGCCCCAATTCTATTGTTGGTAGGGTTCAGAATGCTCTTTGATTGTAGGTGAACTATAAATCCCACAACTACAACTCCCAAATGGCAAAGGTCTATTTTCCCCAAGCTCCACCAATGTTCACATTTGGGCATATTGAGTATTCATGCCAAGTTTGGTCCAGATCCATCATTGCTTGAGTCCACAATGCTCTCTGGATGTAGGTGAACTAACTACAACTCCCAAACTCAAGGTCAATATGCACCAAACCCTTCCAGTATTTTCTGTTTGTCGTGGGAGTTTTGTGTGCCAAGATTGGTTCAATCATTGGTGAAGTACAGAATGCTCTTTGATTGTAGGTGAACTATAAATCCCAGCAACTGCAACTCCCAAATGACAAAATCAATCCCCACCACCAACTCCACCAGTATTCAAATTTGGGCATATTGGGTGTTTGTGGCAAATTTAGTCCAGAAAATACATCCTGCATATCAGATATTGACATTATGATTCATAACAGTAGTAAAATTACAGATATGAAGGAGCAATGAAAATAATTGTATGGTTGGGGGTCACCACAACATGAAGAACTGTAGTAAGGGGTCGTGGCATTAGGAAGGTTGAGAACCACTGGTCTATATCAGTGCTGTCCAACTTCTGGCGGGTCCAGGGCCGGATAAGAGGTCACTGATGACCTGCGGGCCACTCGGCCCCCCCCAGGCCCCGCCCCCCAGGCCCCGCCCCAGCCCAGGCCCCCCCCTCCTAAAGCCGCCGAAAAGGGCAGAAGGCGGCGCCAACGGCAGTGCATCACAGGCCTGGCGTGACGCGCTGCCCCTTGGCACCGCCTACACCTCCCGGGCGCCCTCCTTCCTAGGCCGGGGAGCCGCCGGGCAGGGCAGAAGGCGGCGCCAACGGCAGCGCGTCACAGGCCTGGCGTGACGCGCTGCCCTTGGCACCGCCTACTCTTCCTTTTCGGCGCCCCCCTCCCTTCCTAGGCTGGGGAGCCCGAAAAGGGCAGAAGGCGGCGCCAACGGCAGCGTCACAGGCCTGGCGTGACGCGCTGCCCCTGGCACCGCCTACTCCTCCTTTTCGGCGCCCCCCTCCCTTCCTAGGCCGGGGAGCCGCCGGGGGCAGAAGGCGCCAACGGCAGCGGCGCGTCACAGGCCTGGCGTGACGCGCTGCCCCTTGGCACCGCCTACTCCTCCTTTTCGGCACCCCCTCCCTTCCTAGGCCGGGGAGCCGCCGGGGCAGAAGGGCGGCGCGGCGGCAGCGCGTCACAGGCCTGGCGTGACGCTGCTGCCCTGGCACGCTTACTCCTCCTTTTCGGCGCCCCCCCCTTCCTAGGCCGGGGAGCCGCCGAAGGGAGGAGTAGGCGGTGCCAAGGGGCAGCGCGTCACGCCAGGCCTGTGACGCTGCTCTGGCGCCGCCTTCCGCCGCGGCGCTCCTCGCCCTAGGTAGGGAGGGGGGCGCCAAAAGGAGGAGCTAGCTCTTCCTCCTCCCTGCCCCGCTCCCTCCCCCGGCCGCCATTTTTTAAAAAAAAAATTAAAATGGCGGCTGAGGGCATAGGTGGGGCCGTGTCCAACAGGCTACGGGGCCGGATCCGGCCCCGGGGCCGCCAGTTGGACAGCCCTGGTCTATATGATGACCCCTCTGCCCCTCATAACCCCCCGGTCACAACCTCCAGGTTGAGAAACACTGCTCCAGGCCGCAGCCTTCCCGCCAATCAACCCTCGACTTTAAGCAGGCTTAAGAGATAATGGATCCCCTCCCCACTGCCTGGCACCCTCTCGAATGCATCACTCACCAATATCTCTTCCTCTTCCCTTCGCTGCTGGCATAGGAGGCCCATCCGGCACAAGCGGTTGCAGGCAGACACCATGTTGTAGGAGAGCTGCCAAGAGGAAGGCACGGGAAGAATTCATTTACAGCATTTCTATTCCAGCCCTTCTCACCCCAAAGGGGACTCAGGGCAGATCACAGGATGTATACTCAGCAATGCCATTAGACCAGTGTTTTCCAACCTTTTTTGAGCCGCGGCACACTTTTTACATTTACCAAATCCTGGGGCACACCACCAACCAAAATGACACAAAATGACACTCTAACACAGTCATACATATAGTTAATATGTTTTTAAATGTATTTATACACTCAGTGTGAAACCTGGGCCTGCTTCGATGAACACAACATAGATATCCTGGCAGGAATGGCAGAAAGACACAAACTTCCCACACAGAACTCCCATAACCAAGAGAAAATACTATAAGAGTTTGGTGGGCATTGACCTTGGGTTTTGGAGTTGTAGTTCACCTATATCCAGAGAGCACTGTGGACTCAAACAATGTTGGATCAGGAGCAAACTTGGCATGAATACTCAATATGCCCAAATGTGAGTTTGGGGGAAATAGACCTTGACATTTGGGAGTTACAGTTTCTGGGATTTATAGTTAACACACAATCAAAGAGCATCCTGAACTCTTGCAACAATGGAATTGAACCAAACTTGGCATATTGGACTCTCATTACCAACAGAAAGCACTGAAAGGGTTTGCTTGGGAATTGACCTTGAGTTTGGAAGTTGTAGTTCACCTACACCCAGAGAGCAATGTGGACTCAAACAATGTTATGTTATGCTGTTGTTTGTTTTCTATCCAGAATCACAATGTTAGAAGGAGGCTCAGTACTTTAAGGTCCCTAAAACAGGCATGGGAAAGCTTAAGCCCCTCTGGGTGCTTTGGACTACAACTCCCACCATTCCTAACAGCCTGAGGCCCTTTCCTGCTTAAGTGGCTGAGGGGAAAAGGGAAGAGGGCCTGAGGCTGCTAGGAATGGTGGGAGTTGGGGTCCAAAACACCTGGAAGGTCCAAGTTTGCCCATACCAGCTTTCGACAGAGACCTCTTCCTCCCCCTTCCCCTTCGCGCCCTTTCTTCCCCCTCCTGCCCAACACTTACTTTTTCTTATACACTGCCGCTTCTGGCGCCATTTTGATCCGAGGGGGCAGCCTGAGTGTGTTCAGGAGGGGAGGGGGGAGGAAGACGTGACCCGTGCGGGTGCTACTGCGCAGACTCGCCCCAGAGCAAAGCGAGGCAAAGCGAGCAGAGCGAGGCTGGGAAGAAGGGAGCCCGAGTGGAGAAGAAAAAGTGTTCGGTAGGAGGGGGAAGAAAGGGTCTTGGAGGTTCCCATTTCCCACGGCACACCTGATGATCGCTCACAAAAAAAATGGTTGGGAAACACTGCATTAGACCAGGGGTGGGCAATTATTTTTTCCAAGGGGCCACACAAGAGCCAAAAATATGATGGAGGGCCTCACCTAAAGGCTGAACTACATTCTAATCTACATAATTTATTTATTTATTTGCTATATATTACACATCAATAATATTAACATATTAATATATCAAGAAATATTCATATATCATAATTATTATATTATAGTATATATATATATAGACATTATAAAATATTGAGATTATAATATAATATAACATTATTATATTATTTATCATATTATTATATTATTATTATTATTATAAAATTATTATGAAATAATAATAAAAACCACTAAAATAAAATAAAATTAAATTCAAGAAGACAAGGTGCGAACCAAGATGAAGGCTGACATCCTCACGAGAGGAAGGATCCCAAGATGGAATGGCCCAATGGACCCCGCCCAAAGGACCCAGCCGCCGCAGCAGAGGAGAGCAGAGCAGCAGGCCATCGGAGGCTGCAGGCCTCCACCCGCTCTCGCCCCCAGCCGTTCCCCAGCTGATCGCCCTGCCATGGAGTGCCTGCCACCCCTGGAGGCAATCTGGGCCAGCAGGGGGAGCAGTCGGCGATCTGAGGCGGCTGATCGCCCTGGCGACCCCGAAGACAAACAAGTACACACATATAAATGAACAGAGGCAAACTCTGTCCATTAGGGGGAGCTGGCGCACTCCTAATCTCTCAGCGTCCCTTGTTGTTTTTCCGCATTCTTTAGCATTTCCTGGAGTTCTTCTAATGGCCTCATAATTCCTGTACTTCCTGGAGAATGTATGGCCTCGTAAATCAGTTAAATATGGCCTCCGTATACAAAGTGGTACCTAAATTTCCTACATGACAGATGCAACTGTCTGCTTAAGCGGTGCCTAATTTCTCTACTCTCAGCTCACAGCTGTTTTCGAAATGCTTAGGTCAGGGCTGTCCAACTTCTACCGGCCCAGGGGCCTGAATTCCGGTCACTGATGACCGGGGGGCCGTAGGGTCTGCCCCCGCCCCGGCTCCGCCCTCTCCCCCGGCTCCGCCCCCGCCCCGCCCCTGCATGCATACAGTCAAATATAATCTTTTACTGAGATAAAATGCAGGGATAAGATATTAAATTATTTTAATTTAATATTAAATATATTTAATTCCATCCTCCCTCCCCCTTATTTTTATTTAATATTAAATATATTTAATTCCATCCTCCCTCCCCTTATTTTTATTTAATATTAAATATATTTAATTCCATCCTCCTCCCCCTTATTTTTATTTAATATTAAATATATTTAATTCCATCCTCTCCTCCCCCCTTATTTTTATTTAATATTAAATATATTTAATTCCATCCTCCCCTCTCCCCTTGTTTTTATTTAATATTAAATATATTTAATTCCATCCTCCCCTCTCCCCTTATTTTTATTTAATATTAAACATATTTAATTCCATCCTCCCCTCTCCCCTTATTTTAATTAAATATTAAATATATTTAATTCCATCCTCCCTCTCCCTTATTTTTATTTAATATTAAATATATTTAATTCCATCCTCCCTCTCCCCTTATTTTAATTTAATATTAAATATATTTAATTCCATCCTCCCCTCTCCCCTTATTTTTATTTAATATTAAATATATTTAATTCCATCCTCCCCTCTCCCCTTGTTTTTATTTAATATTAAATATATTTAATTCCATCCTCCCCTCTCCCCTTATTTTTATTTAATATTAAATATATTTAATTCCATCCTCCCCTCTCCCCTTATTTTTATTTAATATTAAATATATTTAATTCCATCCTCCCTCTCCCTTATTTTTATTTAATATTAAACATAATTAATTCCATCCTCCCCTTATTTTTATTTAATATTAAATATATTTAATTCCATCCTCCCCTCTCCCCTTATTTTAATGTATCCCATCTCCCCTTATTTCATCTTTAAATATATTTAATTTTATATTTAATACATGAGGGGAGATGGGGGAGGGAATGAGGAGCCCCCTGAGGAGCCCCCTGCTTCGCCTACCTTTTCCAAACGCGCAGGATCCAGGAGTACCCGGACGACAAGAGAGGCGACGACCGACTGAGTCGAAGAAGGTCCCAATCGCGCCTGCGGGCCTCAGCGATCCAGTAGTAGAGTAGCCAGAGTATCGAGAATACGCATCCACACGGGAGTTCGCTGTCTCCGCCGGCGTGATCTCGTGTTGACAGCGAAATCCCGTGTGGATTGCGTATTCTCGCGATACTTGCTCCGAACCCGGAAGTAGGTATTTTTTTTAAATTTTTATTATTTATTTTATTTTTCAATTTTTATTTTTTATTAAAAAGCTTAGGGGGCCGTAGGGAAGGGGCTGGGGGGCTGTATATGGCCCGCGGGCCGCAAGTTGGACAGCCCTGCCCAAGACAAAGCGTGTTAGTGGTACCAGCTCTGGGGGCTCCGAGGCTCAGCCTCCTTGTTTACCTTCCACTTCCGACGCGCATTGAATTTGCGGAAGTTCTTCATGTTGATGGAGGACCGGCTCCGGTTCATGGCCTGCTTTCGGTTTAAGGGCTGGAATTGCAAAGCGGAGAAATAAGCATTTATGATGAAGCATTTATAGACTCACAGAGTTGGAAGAGACCTCATGGGCCTTCCAATCCAACCCCATTCTGCCAAGAAGCAGGAAAATCACAATCAAAGCACCCCCGACAGATGGCCATCCAGCCTCTGACTCGAGTATAAGCCGAGTGTGGGAAATGCAGCAGCTAATGGTAAATCTATATAAATAAAAATGTAATGTTCGTTTGTGGGATTAACATAACTCTAATACCACTGGACAAATTGGCACGAAATTTGGACACTCTACCCTTAACAGACCAATGAGTGGCCATCACTCGTAAAGCCCCCCCAAAAAACACAGTGGAAGGGACTTAAAAACCCCAAAAAGGTGAATGATGAAAAGCTAAATGACAAAACAGAAAAAAGGGAAGGAAGAGGAGAGGGAAAGAAGGGGAGAAGGAAGGAAGGAAGGAAGGAAGGAAGGAAGCATGGAAGCCAAGAGTGTATGAAGGAAAGAGGTAGAGAAGGAAGGAAGGAGAGAAGGAAAGAAAAGGGAAAGAAGAAAAGAGCAAGTGAAAGAAGGTGGGAAAGAAGGAGAGGAAGAGGGAGGGAAGGAAAGAAGGTAAGAGAGAAGGAAGGATGGAAGCAAAAAGCAAAGAAAGGAAGGAAAGAGGTAGAGAAGGAAGGAAGGAGAGAAGGAAAGAAAAGGGAAAGAAGAAAAGAGCAAGTGAAAGAAGGTGGGGAAGAAGGAGAGAAAGAGGGAAGGAAGGAAAGAAGGAAAGAGAAGGAAGGAAGGATGGAAGCAAAAAGCAAAGAAAGGAAGGAAATTGAAAGAGAAGGAAGGAAGGAGAGAAGGAAAGAAAATAAGGGAAAGAAGAAAAGAGTGAGTGAAAGAAGGTGGGAAAGAAGGAGGGAAAGAGGGAAGGAAGGAAAGAAGGAAAGAGAGAAGGAAGGATGGAAGCAAAAAGCAAAGAAAGGAAGGAAATTGATAGAGAAGGAAGGAAGGACAGAAGAAAGGAAGGAAGGGAGGAAGTAAGGAAAGAAGGAGAGAAATAGGGAGTGAAGGAAAGAAGAAAAGAGAGAAGGATGGAAGCAAAAAACGAAGAAAGGAAGGAAATTGGTAGGGAAGGAAGGAGAAGAAAAGAAGGAAGGAAGGGAGGAAGGAAGGAAGGAAGGAAAGAAGGAGAGAAAGGGGGAGTGAAGGAAAGAAGGAAAGAAAGAAGGATGGAAGCAAAAAGCGAAGAAAGGAAGGAAATTGGTAGAGAAGAAAGGAGAAGAAAAGAAGGAAGGGAGGAAGGGAGGAAGGAAATAAGGAGAGAAAGAGGGAGGGAAGGAAAGAAGGAAAGAGAGAAGGATGGAAGCAAAAAGCAAGGAAAGGAAAGAAAGAGGTAGAGAAGGAAGGAAGGAAAGAATTAGGGAAAGAAGGAGAGAAAGAGGGAGGGAAGCAAAGAAGGAAAGAGAGAAGGAATGATGGAAGCAAAAAGCAAAGAAAGGAAGGAAAGAGGTAGAGAAGAAAGGAGAGAAGAAAAGAAAAAAGGAAGGAAAGAAGGAGAGAAAGAGGGAGGGAAAGAAAGAACGAAAGAGAGAAGGAAGGATGGAAGCAAAAAGCAAAGAAAGGAAGGAGAGAAGGAAGAAAGGAAGGAGAGAAGAAAAGAAGGAAGGAAAGAAGGAGGGAAAGAAGGAGAGAAGGTTGGCCACAGCAACATGGGGGTGGGTACCGCTAGTTTCAAAATAAAAATAGATATTAATAAAATTACATTAATTGAGGAATCAGTAGGTTCAATGTTTTTGAATATTTACATAAAAAGGTAATTTAAGATAAGACTGTCCAAAGCTGATTAAACCATTATTCTAACCTTCTTCAATGTAAATGTGCTTACGTATACTTACAACAATAATAGAGTAAAATAATAAATTTAATAATAATAGAGTAAAATAATGGAAATATAATAATAGTAATATGAGAATAAAATAATAAATGTAATAATAATAATACTAAAAAGAGTAAAATAATGAATGTAGCAATAACTACAATTATTGTAATAACAATAATAGAGTAAAATAATGGAAATGTAATAATAATAGTAATACTAGAGTAATATAATAAATGTAATAATAATAATAGAGAGTAAAATAATGAATGTAGCAATAACTAAAATTATAAAGTAAAATAATAATGTAATAATAATAGAGTAAAATAATGGAAATGTAATAATAATACTAGAGTAAAATAATAAATGTAATAATAATAAAGAGTAAAATAATGAATGTAGCAATAACTACAATTATAAAGTAAAATAATAAATGTAATAATAATAATATTAATAATAATAATAACAGAGTAAAATAATAAATAATCTTTACTCGAGTATAATCCAAGGGAGACTTTTTCGGCCTGAAAAAAGGGCTGAAAAACTAGTCTTATACTCGAGTATATACAATAAGTTCTGATGTACCCTCTCACGCTGAAAATTGCAATGAAAAGAACCTTTGTTTACAAAGCATTCGTGACAGCAGGAACGACCCATGGGTCTCATCCTACAAAGGGCCCATGAGAGCCAATTGGCCAGGCTCTCCTGCTCCTGAGACAGGGATACCTTCCAAGTACTTCCCATGACAGCTTGGCTAGTTGCCCTCTACGTCCGACTTTCTCACCTTAATCCAAGGGTGCCTGAGGCACTCGCTGGCCGTCATCCGGTTCCTGAAAGACACAAGAGAAGCTTTCCTCGTTCGTGTATTCCAAGCTCTCCTCTCTGCAGACAGGTCTCTTGCCTTCCCTTCGCCCGAACTCTAAGGAACTTGCGAGCTCCTAGGAAGGACAGGGATCCCCCAGTGGAACGTTACCTAGGCTCCTTGACCAGAAGCTGCTGGATGAAGTCCTTGGCCATCTCCGAGGTCTGGCTGAAGTACTTCTCCTCGAACTCATAGTTGCCGGCGACCACGTTGGAGAGGGTTTCTGGGTCCGTCTCGCCCTGGAATGGGGACATGCCGCTCAGCCTGGGAGAGGAAGGAAACAACGGGCTTGGTGGGAGTTCAGCAGGTAAGACTGCTTTCAATGGTGATTCACATGGAGTCGTCCGTCCCCCCCAAGCACCAACCGCTGCTGAGATCAGAGTGAAGGGAGGGGCCAGGAAGGCAGTTCCATCTTGCCTCCTGCACTGTGCTTATCTATATATATAAAAAGAGAGTGGTCGTGGTACCCGGCAAATAGGCACGAAAACTACATGTCCCACAAACACAAAACTCGCAAGGCCACTGATCCATACCCCTGGGATCCTATAGGGCCCACAAAAACACCCCAAAACACAACGCAACCCCTCAAAAACACCCCAAAAACAACATTTCCACGCATGCGCGAACGGGCGGCAGCCGCGGCGACAGCTAAGACTCCGCGCACCTCATCCTCCAACGCAACCCCCCCCCACCCCACCTCCACGCGCCAACACATTGCCACCAACCCGGACACGACACGCCTCTCACCCGCTGTCTGAACCCACCCGCGCCGTCGCCGCCGTGCCCCCCTTCTCCGCAACGCCCAAGCCGCTCCTCAACCCGGAACACGCGCCTGCAACCTTGGCCGCCTTCGGCCAGGACTGGCTGGCCAACGGCCGAGGAGAGGGGCAGAAGGCCAAGGAGGCGGCGCCGCGGCCCGGATCCCAAACAGGAAGGCGGCCGGCGACAGAGAACGAGGACGCCGCGGAAAGGCGTCCGCGCCACACGGCTCCATGCGGCGACTGGAAGGTAAGTGAACTACACCTCCCAGAAGGCTCCGCGCGGCCCGCTTCCCAGCGAGCGCGCGGAGCCTTCTGGGAGGTGTAGTTCACTTACCTTCCAGGCGCCGCATGGAGCCGGGTCGCACGGACGCCTTTCCCGCGCCCTGCCCTCTCTCGCCGGCCACCTTCCTGTTTGGGACCCGGGCGGAGACAGGGCAGGAACAGAGCAAACTGGCCGCTCGGGCCTTCTGGGAACTGTAGTCCCCTGGCCCAGCCCGCCTCCTACACCATCTCCAAGCCCCTTCCGGCCCGGAACACATGGCCGCCGCAATGCCCACCTCCACCGCCTCTTCCCTGTCCCTCCCAACTACATCCCACTACCTCCCCCACCACCATGAGAGAGAGAGACACAAACCAAGAGGTACAGAGAGTGAAAGAGAGATAATGGAAGACAGAGAGAGTGATTGAGAGACACCTCTTCCCGACACATACATACATACATACACGTACACATACCCACTAACATCTCACATCTCCTAAATAGGGCACAGCAACGCGTGCCGGGTTCAGCTAGTCTATTATATAAATGGGTTCACGTCATGTGATGTATACCTCAAACAAAGAAACCATACAACGCAGAAAAACAATACTTGCCAACAGAAATAGGCCTCAAGCAAGGTACGTTTGTAGCAAATAAACTTTCCCCCAAAACCTAAAAGGCCCCCAAAAAAACGAGTAAAAATAAAACTACATTTACCAGCATCCTCCGGGGCAGCCAATGACTCACCCAGCTTCTACATTCTGAACAACATGATTGGCTGCCAATAAGGGCGGATTTGCATAACTGCTGTAACCATAGCAACGCTGGCAAGAGCCATCCAAGGCTAGGATAGAATGCTGAGAGATTTCAGTTGGTGTTTGAGGGTTAAACTGCCAAAACCAAACTCTGAGGGAGCAATTCTCCAGCAAATTCCTACCCACACAACACAACACAACTTCCAATCACAACCCATCCCACCAACCTTACGGGACCCCGTACACACAACACCTACAAACACCACGAACAAAAACCATTCCTTCCTTCCACACAGACATAAACTGACCCAAAGACAAGCCATGCCTTCTAAAAATAACAGCATCGGACGACACACTCACAACGCTACATACATCAAACAAAAAAGGGCAGAACAAACGCCAGAACAGAAACACACTGCGCAGCAGAGACACAGGCAACAGGTCACTGCGCGGCGCACAGCTGAGAACCAAATGCAAAGAACTGCACGACAAGAAGAAGCGCGCAGCCAGGAACAACAAAGCCGCAGAAATGCAACACAACAGCAGCGCGCAAGGAGCGCAGAAAAACGACGTCGCAACACAGAAAACAAACTTCAAAAACACCACAACCAATTCCACCGCCTAGCCTTCAGATACAACGCTGCAGAAGACTACAGCATGGCGCCAGAGGCCGACATTGGCACCCTAACGCACATCTGCACACACTGCAAAGCCCTGAAATACCCAGCAGAAACACCGGGAATGTGCTGCCTAGCCGGTAAAGTCTCTCTACCACCACTTGCCACTCCTCCACAACCACTACAGACTTTGCTGAGTGGAGACACTCCAGAATCAAAACACTTCCTCCGCTATATAAGACAATACAACCCATGCTTCCAGATGACATCATTTGGAGCACACATAGAAAGTGCGCAATTCATGCCTACATGACCCCACCAAGACCGTAAGTAACATCATTTCCAACCCTTACATACTCAGACTTTCTCGCATCTCCTAAATAGGGCACAGCAACGCGTGCCGGGTACAGCTAGTAATATAATATAATATTATAATCTATCTATCTATGTATATAATAAAAGTCAGTGTTTGCGGAGGGCGGGAGGTGCGGAGGAATATGTGCCAGCGTTTTGATTGGTTGCCACTGTGGGATTATTTGCATAACGCCTCTGATTGGCCAGCCTCCCAACATTCCAACACTCAGCCAGTTAACAGTTTTTTCCATTGGAAGTGGAATGTTCAGTACCTTCACCCAATACATTTCATAAAAAACACTGTTACCCCTACGAATCACAGACTAGGCCCAAAATTGACAGTAAGTCTTCATTAACTTGAATTTCCCGACTAGGCCTCAGCTCATGGGCTGTTGTGTATGGCCTGAATTGACAGTAACCAACCTTGCCACGCAGAGCCCCTATGACCCACGTTACATTCTACTGCAGTTTGGAGGAGGGTGGACCATGGATGATGGGACTTGAAGTACCTCCATGGATTAAAGGACTTGTAGTACTTTCAAACCCTTCATTCCCCACAGACCACTGCAGCCCTGAACCAAGACCGATAAAGACAATACTTGGCGCACAGTGCCCCCATGACCCACACTCCATCCTACTGCAGTTTAGAGGAGGGAGGACCATGGATGATGGGATTTCAAGTACCTCCAATAACTTCCCAAGCCCGCTGCAACCCTCATCCAGTGACTGATCATGACCACACTTGGCACACAAAGCCCCCATGATCCACTTTACATCCTGGTGCAGTTCGGAGGAGGGTGGACCACGGATGATGGGACTTGAAGTACCTACACTCACTTCACAAGACCACTGACAACCCCATCCAAAGACTGATCAAGACCAAACTTGGCACACAGAGCCCCCATAACTCATTCTACATCCTGGAGCAGTATTGAGGACGATGGACCATGGATGATGGGACTTGAAGTACCTCCACTCACTTCCCAAGACTGCTGCGTCCCCTATCCAATAACTGATCAAGACCAAATTTGGCACACAGAACCACCATGACCCACTCTACACCCTGGTGCAATTTGGAGGAGGATGGACCATGGATTATGGGACTTGAAGTACCTTCACTCACTTCCTGAGACCACTGCGAGCCAAATAAACAACTGATAAGGACCAACCTTGGCACACAATGCCTTTCTCAAATAACCCGGGCAGGGCCGGGTCCCCAAGCTAGTAATATAATATAATATTATTATAATGTATTATATAATAATATAATAATATAATATAATAATATAATATACTGTATATACATATAATATTGATATAATGATAATGTAATACAATATAATACTACTAATAATATATCATAATTATATATTTTATATTACATGTAATACCGTAGTACTAATAATATTACAGTATAATGTTATAGTACAATGTAATATATAATATTAATATTGTGCGATGGCAATAATATAATATATTGAATTGCAATATAATCAGATCAGATCGGCCCCCTCCCTCCTGACGTTTCGCAAGAAAGTCAAGACCTGGTTATTTGAGCAGGCATTTGTTGATGAAATATAAGGCTTAATTGGATATAAGGAATGACGACGATGTGATGGGAACTGATTTCAACATGACGCTGAGGCTGCAATTGTATGTTTTTAATTGTTAAATTGTTATTATATGGTTTTTTCTGGGGGGTTGACTTGTTGCTGTGTTGTATTGAGGGCAGAGACTGCCTGTGTAAACCGTCCCGAGTCGCCTTCGGTCGCTGAGAGGGGCGGTATAGAAACGTGACAAATAAATAAATAATGTATTGTATTTACATTTTACTTGTAAGCCGCTCTGAGTCCCCTTTGGGGTGAGAAGGGCGGCATATAAATATCTCTTATATATATGTATACACACACACACCTCACTGGCCTAGTTTCCAATAGACCAGGGCTGTCCAACTTCTACTGGCCCAGGGGCCTGAATTCCGGTCACTGATGACCTGGGGGGCCGTAGGGTCTTCCCCCACCCCGGCTCTGCCCCGCCCCACCCCTAGCTCCGCCCCCCGTCTTACTACTCATAAGAGGCATGCATACAGTCAAATATAATATTTTACTAACATTAAATGCAGGGTGGGCATTCAAATACACAATTATATAATAATAACATAAAGGTTAGCCTACCTTCCCAAACGCTGGGGATCCAGGAGCAGCCGGACCACGAGCAGAGGCGACGACCGACCAAGGCAGCAGCCGGGAAGGTACAAAATCACGCTGCGTGGGCCGCAGGGATTAAGTAGCCGAGATTTCGGGTGGCAGAGTATCGCGAGACTACGGAAGCCACACGGGATTTCGCTCTCAACGCAGGCGAGATTTCGCATTGAGAGCGAAAATCCCATGTGGCTTCCGTAGTCTCGCGATACTTGCTCAAACCCGGAAGTGGGTAATTTTTTAAAATATTTTAATTTAATTTATTTTTGTTTTTTTATTTTTTTATTAAAAAGCTTAGGGGGCTATAGGGAAGGGGCTGGGGGGCCGTATATGGCCCCCGGGCCGCCAGTTGGACAGCCCTGCAATAGACCTCACAACCTCTGAGGATGCCTGCCATAGATGCAGGTGAAATGTCAGGAGAGAATGCTTCTGGAACACGGGCAAATAGCCTGGAAAACTCACAGCAACCCAGTGATTCCGGCCTTGAAAGCCTCCGACAAGCTAAAAGTGTCACCGGGAGCCCAAAGTATCACAAACTCCAAAATCCCCACAGGCAAAAAGCATAAAGAGACCTTTCGTGACTTACAAGATGTATGTGATGACGCCAATGCTCCTGCAAAAAAAAAAAAAAAAAAAAAAAAAAAAAAAAAACAGAGGGAGAGAAAGAGTGAAGCAGGGACCGAAGAAATGACAAAGGCACGTTTTCCCACCTGACGTTCGCTCTGCTTTGTGGCTGGCAAAGAGGGGCTGCTAGTGGGATGACCCCCAACACGCACAGAATCCTGAATTTCCAATGCAACCAAGGCTTTGTTTGTACAACTCTGTTCCAGCCATGCGCAGAGGAATAGAAGAACCGGAAAGACAGAGCCAAGGGTGCATCGCAGGCATGTAGCCGGGGGGCTAGGCTTCAGCCCCGAAATTCTCAGGGTGGTCCGCGAAAAAGGCCTTACTGGTACATTATTTAAACTGTTATGTTTATTCATATCATGATCTGATCACCATGCTCATTATATCCCACATTAATGGGGTTATTGGGATAACAATACAAAAGGTTTGCTAGGGTAGACCCTCTTCCACCCAGTCTCAGCCCCCCCCCGAACCAAACTCAGCCCCCCCCGAAACAAAATCCTGGCTACGGCCCTGATCTGGATTATATGGCTATTAAATCAAGTTTAGGGTGTACAGATCTCAGGGCCTGGCTTATCCTCATTGACTCCCAGAGCAAGTGGAAATAATCTCAAGGTGAGAGCACTGCCTTGAAATGTGAGCACTGCCTTGAAATGTGAGCATGTGTCTTTATATTTTCTCATTTGTTACGTTTGGTAGTTTCTATGTGAATTGCTTATTCTGTACAAAAGTAGTTGATTCCTAATGCATCATGCTTAATGTCATCACCAGGGCTTCTCCTTGAAACTTTGCCAGGACCCCCCTAAGCAGGCATGTAGCGGGGGGGGGGGGGGCTTGGGGGGCTCCAGCCCCCCCCCCGAAATTCTCAGGGTGGTCCGCGAAAAGGCCTTACTGGTACATTATTTAAACTGTTATGTTTATTCATATCATGATCTGATCACCATGCTCATTATATCCCACATTCATGGGGTTATTGGGATAACAATAGAAAAGGTTCGGTAGGGTAGTCCCTCTCTTACTCAGACTCAGCCCCTCCCAAATCAAACTCAGCCCTCCCCGAATCAAAATCCTGGCTACGGCCCTGGTGCATCGGTTCATGTCTGGTTTGCAACCACTTCCTGGGGCCCTTGGCTCCTTTCCTGACCAGGAGTCAATGAAGGAGGGAAAGGGAGACTTACCACATATCGGTGGCTGTGCTCAAAGCCTCGTAGTTGATCACTTCAGGAGCTGAGGAAGAGATGAGAAAGAGAGAGAGAGAGAGAGAGTGTGTGAGCGTTGGTAGGCCGCTCAATAATCACACTCACTCGGGTATTGAGGAAATGCTTTATGAGTCCTTAATCCAAGGCAGTAAAAAACCGTACTGAAGCCTTCCCTCCAAAATCCCTGCTCAAAACTCCCCGAGCCCCTCCCCCCTCTGGCGAAGAGCCAATCCTTGAACAGATAACCCCGAACCCCACCCCTCTTGTCCTTGTCCGGCGGGAACTCCAACAGCTCAGAGACAACAGGGAACAACATGGAGCTACAGAAACAACATGGAACAAGGAGAACTAAAATGGCGGCCGCGCCTCCGATCGCCGATCCTCTTCCAAGATGGCAGCCGCGTCTTTGTCCATTGCGCTATCCCGCATTGGACAAGGCGCCGCTGACATAGCGCCCCCCTCCCGAAGGAGTCCACCGACCTGGGGGAAGAAGCAAAGTATTTTCAGGGCCCTGGCTTGTCCGGGAAGGCCCTATGAAACCTTTTGACTAATCTGGGGGCCTTGACATGTTCTGCTAACACCCACTCCGGCTGCAAGTCTTTGGAAAGCCACTGCACAAAGTATTGAAGTCTGCCCCTAAGCCTTTTAGAGTCTAAAATATCCTTAAGCTCAAAGTGGGTATGTTCCCAATCATGATCGGGACTGGGGCGCTCCCCTGTGGAGACCACTTGCGGTGGGTTACTGCCTTTTTAAGCAGGCTAACGTGGAACACCGGGTGCACCTTGCGCCACGTGTGGGGAAGGTCTAGCCTAAGGGTGACCGGGTTGACCACTTCCGTCACCCGTAAAGGGCCAACAAACTTGTCCGCAAACTTGCGGGAGGGCTGGGTCGATCGCAGGTGCTTAGTGGAGAGATATACCATGTCTCCTGCCACATAGGTTGGCTGTGGCCCTCTCCTTTTATCTGCATGAGTTTTGTAGTCTTCTCTGGCCTTCCTCAGCGTCCTTGATCTCTGGCCAGGCTGCGGCAACCCGCGCGCCCCAGGACTCGGGGTGCAAGGCGGAGGTGCAGAAGTATCAATAGCTGGGAAGGGCAAGAAGTCCCGACCACCCACGGCCCGGAACGGAGACACCCCGTGGACGCGTGGTCGGTGTTGTTATAGCAGTAATCTGCCACATCCAACTGGTTGGCCCACTGGTCCTGCTGATACGTAGAGAAGCACCTCAAGTATTGCTGGAGCGTCCCGCTGAACTCTTTCGGTCGCTCCGTCTGTCTCGGGATGGAATGCCGTACTCAACGCCCGTTGGGTCCCCAGGGCGGCCAGGAACGCCTTCCAAAATTTAGCAGCGAACTGCGGGCCGCGGTCACTTATGACCCGACGAGGGCTACCATGCAGGCGAAATACATGATGTATAAAGAGTTTGGCTAGCTCCGCGCCGTTGGCAGTCGCCGCAACGGCACAAAGTGGGCCTGCTTGGAGAACAGGTCCACTATCGCCCAGATGGCGGTGAACCCCCGCTCTCCGGGAGGTCCACTCACGAAATCCATGGCTATTTCTCTCCATGGTTCTGCAGGGTCAGCTACTGCTGCAATAGGCCCGTGGGGCGTCCCACCTTCGTTTATTCCTGGCGCACACGTCACACTCGGCGATGTATTGTTTTGCGTCCCTCCTCATCATCGGCCACCAGAACTGCCGGGCGAGTAGCTTCAGCGTCTTTGAGAGCCCGAAGTGTCCTGCCATGAGCGTGTCGTGCCCTATTTCTAGGACCTGTGCCCTCAGGGCCTCGGGACGTAAAACCTTGGTTCCCTGGCTCCAGATGCCGCTGCCATTCTCTTCCAGGCCTTCCGGGTGCCGGACCAGCCATTCGTCTGTGCGGGACGCTGTCTTGATCTGGTCCAGGAGAGGCTTTGCCAGCTCTCCGGCGGTGGCCTTTGCTTTGACGGCTGCCCGGGTGGCGGCGACCAAACCCAGTTGTGGGTTAGAGAATACGGTTCCCATCTCTCCTGGGGCCGAGTAGTCCGCATCAGGCATGCGCGAGAGCGTCCGCTACGACATTTTTCGGGCCCGGGATGTATCTCAACTTAAAATTGAATCTGCCAAAGAACTGGGCCCATCTCAGCTGCTTAGCGTTCAGTCTCTGGGGGGGTCTGCAGGGCCTGCAGGTTCTTATGATCTGTCCAAACTTCGAAAGGGACCGCGTTCCTCCAGGAAGTGCCTCCAATGGGCCAGAGCCGCCCGTATGGCAAACGACTCCTTCTCCCATACGTGCCATCTTTTTCCGTTTGGGTGAACTTCTTGGAGAGATAAGCACATGGCCTCAAGTGGCCTTCTTCATCCGGCTGGAGGAGGACTGCTCCGTATGCCGCCTCGGACGCGCGCCACACTGCACTGTGAAGGGCCTGCTCATCACCGGGTGAATCAACAGGGGCTGGCTGGTGAACTGCCGCTGAGGTTCACGAACGCCTCTTGACACTGTGGTGTCCATTGAAGTTTGGCGCTAGGGGTTTTGGTCTTCCTGGTTTCTCCCAACCCCTTAGTTTTAAGCAGGTCTGTTAGCGCTAAGGTAGTCTCTGCAAAATTCGGGATGAATTGCCGGTAGAAGTTCGCGAATCCCAGGAACCCCCTGCAGCTGTCTCCGCGTGCGGGGGCTTCCCATTCCAGTACGTCTCGCACCTTCGCCGGTCCATCGCGATGCCCCGTGTGGAGATGCGATATCCCAAGTAGTTCAACTCGGTCTGATGGAACTCGCATTTGGACAACTTGGCGTATAGCCGATTGTCTTTCAGCCTCCTCAGGACTTCCCGGGTCAACACCACGTGCTCTGTACGGGTCTCTGTGTAGATCAGGACGTGGAAGATTTTTGGCGCCCCTTTAGGCCGGAAGGGGTGACTAAAACTTCGAAATGGCCCAAGTGACAGTTGAAGGCCGTCTTCCAGCAGTCCTCTGGCTTGACCCGGATTCTATAGAATGCCTCTCGAATGTCTAGCTTCGTGAACAGCCTAGCCTTCCCAGCTGGGCCAGGATCTCGGACATCAAGGGAGGGGGGTACGGATTCGCCGAGCTGATGGCGTTTATCCTCGGTAGTCCACACAGAGCCGGAGACTCCCATCCGCCTTGGGGCGGAAGAGCACGGGGGCCGCCAGTGGGCTATCTGAGTGTCTAATAAAACCCCTGGCCAGGTTTTTGTCTATGAACTCCCTCAGCGCCCTTTTCTCCGGCTCCGACATTGCATACATCTTGGGTTTGGGTTTCTATCTTAATGGCGCAGTCCATGGCGCGGGAGGGTGGCAGCTCGTCGCATTCTTTCTCGCTGAACACCTCAGCCAGCTCCAAATAGTCCTGCGGTACTCCTGCCAATTGGGCGAGCCCGGCTCCTGCCGCATTAGGACTCCCTCCTACTCCTGGGTACTCTATCTTAGCCTGAACCTGCCCATCTCTGAAGCGCACCTCCCTGTCTTCCAGTTGATCCTCGGATTGTGTTCCTCCAACCAGGGCTGCCCAGAATTAAGGGTTGGTTAGCCATCTCGAGAGATCACAAAATTGATGCGCCTCTGTGGGTCCCTATCCGCACCTCTAACTCCCCGGTCTTTCTAGTGGCTGGCGCCCAGTTGGCGAAGGTCCCATCCAACTGCGCGAACAGGACCGGGGCCACTAACTCCCGGGGGGTCACTCCTAGCTGGGCTGCTAAGCCAGGGGACATTAAGCATCTGGTGCACCCACAATCTAGCATGGCAGTAGCCTCGGTCTCTTTGCCGGTGGCGGGGCGCGCACGACGGCTACTTTAAATGTGAGGATTCCTCCACTGGGAGGCTCGACTCACCGCCCTGGGAAGGTGAGATCTGCCGCCGGGCGCCACGGCAGATCGGGCTCGTTTTCCGCCGACTCTTCCGATCCGCCTCCTCCGCGCCTCTCTCGTAGTCACCCCCGCCCTCGGGTTGGTTGGCGCCGGCCAACTCTCTAGCCGCCGCTCCTTGGCCTTGGTCGTCTCGGTGTCCCGGGGTCGGGTCCGGACCCTTCTCCCCCTTCGCGGCGGGGCCTCCTCGGGCATTCGACCGCCCGATGCCCTCTCGGCCGCAGGTGAAGCAAGCGCCTCCGCGGTCTGGTTGCGTCTCGACTTGGCGACTCTCCGCCGGGTTGGCGACCTCCGGCCAGCCCCGTTCGCATGGTTAGCCGGGTCGCGTGCTCGCATGGGCATCTCGGGCCTCCTGGGTGCCGCCTCCCGATCGCACTCCACTTGGCCGGCCAGGTCAATCCATCCTTCCAGGGTGTCCGGGTTTCTGCGGTTCAGAGCCCAATCCAGGGTCTCTCTCCTCAGTCCTGCTTTAAAATAGTTTAATTTGGTCGCCTCTGACCAATCGCGGATTTTTCCGGCAAGGGCCTTGAACGCCAGGGCGTACTGGATACCGCCCTCGACCCCTGGTAGATCCGCTTCACTTCTGCTTTAGCTTTTGCTTCCGCGTGCGGGTCTCTAAACCGCTGCTGCAGAGCCCTCAGGAAGGCCTCAAGACCCCTAAGCTCCGGGCATCGGTCTCGGTCATCTGACCAACCAGTCGGCCGCAGCGTTTTTCAGGTTGCTTCCCACGGCCCTCACTTGGGCCGCCTCGAGGGGAACGAGTCTCCATAGTCTTCCATAAAATTGCGGACATTGGTGACAAAAAGAAAGGTGGCTTGGGTCTCCGTCGAACTTGACTTTTTAAGTTCTCCGATGGCCGCTTCCTTCCAGGGTCCGGCCGCTTGGGCCCAGGTTGAAGGTGGAGGTCCCCTGGCGGGGTGAAATCGGCGCGGCCCCTCCGAAGGCGGCCCACCCGACGGCGGTCTCTCTGCCCTCCGGGCCGCATAGCTTGAACGCCCTCCGTGCCTCGATCTTCCTCCGGTGGGGGTCCCCATGTGTCCATCCGCCTCTGCATCATTCCCATCTGCTGGCGGATGTCGGCTATGGCTCTGGCCATCTCTCCCATCATCTCCTCCATCCGCTCGCCCCGACTCGTGCCTTCCACTGGGGCCTGACCGACTCCCTCCTCGGGCCTGGGGCTCCCCTTCTTCCGCGCGTCACCTTATCGTCCCACAGGAGGGGAGGAATCGCGCCCTCCTGGTCGCCTGCTCCGAGACAATCACAGGCCTCTCCCCTCCGGGCCTCCAGCCGCCTCACCGAGGATCCCATCTTCCACCTCTTCGGATCCCGCCAGCGCGGTTCCACTCGGGCTCCTGGAGGTCTTCTTCCTTCCACTAGACATCTCAGGGGGTTCGCGGTCGGATCGGCTCACGACTGCGATTCAGGTTGTGAGTACGGTTTTTGTGTGAGCGTTGGTAGCCGCTCAATAATCACACTCACTGGGTATTGAGGAAATGCTTTATGAGTCCTTAATCCAAGGCAGTAAAAACCGTACTGAAGCCTTCCTCCAAAATCCCTGCTCAAAACTCCCGAGCCCCTCCCCCTCTGGCGAAGAGCCAATCCTTGAACAGATAACCCCGGAACCCCACCCTCTTGTCCTTTTTCGGGGAACTCCAACAGCTCAGAAACAACAGGGAGTAACATGGAGCTACAGAAACAACATGGAACAAGGAGAACCAAAATGGCGGCCGCGCTCCGATCGCTCGATCCTCTTCCAAGATGGCAGCCGCGTCTTTGTCCATTGCGCTATCCTCGCATTGGACAAGGCGCCGCTGAGAGAGAGAGAGAGAGAGAGAGAGAGAGAGAGAGAGAGAGAGAGAGAGAGAGAAGGAAAGGCTTATGCTTCCTCTTGGGCAAAGTGGCTACTCAGGAAAAGGGCCCCCTGGGCTCTTTTCCCAGGCCCTCCTCTCTCTCACCATTCTATCCATCCTTCCTTCTCTTTCCTACCTCCTTCCCTCCCTTTTTCCCCTCTCCCTCCTTCCCTTCCACCCATTCGTCCTTCCTTCTTTCTCCCTTCCCTCTCTACTTCTTTCTCCTTCCATCCTTCCCTTCCACTCATCCCTCCTTTTTGTCTTCCCTTCCTCCTTACTTTCCCTCGCTCCCTCTCTCTTTCTCCTTCCAGCCTTCCCTTCCTTCCCTCTTCCCTCCTTCTCTTTCTCCTTCCTTCCCTTTTGTCTTTCCTTCTTTCTCTCTTTCCTTTATCCTTCCCTTCCTTCCTTCCCTTCCACCCCTTCATCCTTCCCTTTTGTCTTTCTTTCCTTCCCTCTTTCCTCCCCCCTTCCCTCTCTCCATCTTTTTCCTTCCATCCTTCATTCCAGCATTTCATCCTTCCCTCCCTTCCATCCAGCCTTCCCTTCCACCCCTTCATCCTTCCCTTTTGTCTTTCTTTCCTTCCCTCTTTCCTCCCCCTTCCCTCTCTCCATCTTTCTCCTTCCAGCCTTCATTCCAGCATTTCATCCTTCCCTCCCTTCCATCCATCCTTCCCTTCCACCCTTTCATCCTCCCTCCCTCCCTTCCTTCTATCCATCCTTCCATCCCTTCCACTCTTCCTTCCCATTTGTCTTTTCTTCCCTCCTTCTTCCCTCCCTCTCTCCCTCTTTCTCCTTCCATTTTTTCATCCCTTTTGTCTTTCCTTCTTTCTCTCTTTCCTTTCTTCCTCCTTCCCTTCCTTCCTTCCATCAGCAGGGAGTGCTAGCATGTGACCCCCACGTTAGAAAGTTTGTCCAGGCCTGGTCTACGGCAGGGCTGTCCAACTTCTTCCGGCCCAAGGGCCAGAATTCTGGTCACTGATCACCTGGGGGGCCACTCCGCCCCGGCCCCGCCCCCGGCCACACACCCAGCCACGCCCACGCCCCCTCCTCTTCCGGTTTCGCCCACTTCTGACGCTGGCATGACACTTTGGGAGGGAGGGCGGAGCCACCTCCCCATGGCCCGCCCCTCCCTCCCAAAGCATCACGCCAGCGTCAGAAGCAAAGGCTGCCGCCTGACGCTGGCGTGACGCTTTGGGAGGGAGGGAAGAGCCACGGGGGGGGGGGGTCCCCATGGCTCCGCCCTCCCTCCCAAAGCGACACGCCAGCGTCAGAAGCGGGCAAAACCGCTTTTTTTGGTGAATTATTTATTTATTTATTGGGACTTTTATTTATTTATTTTTTAAATAATATCTTTTTCCGGGGGAGAGGAGGGCCGCAGCCAAGGGGCTGGCGGGCCGTGTGCGACCCACAGGCCGCCTTTTGGGCAGGCCCAGTCTAGGGCAAGCACAACCTTAGAAAAAGGAGCCCACTCCCTTCCCAGCTATACCTAAAACAGAGGTGTTAGGCTGGCCTTTATGTGTTGGCCCCTCTTTGAGGACAGACCCACTTTGCCGCCCCACTCACCGATGTACTGAGGGGTCCCACAAAGACTTTTGAAGGGCACACCATCCTCCAGCTTTTGGGCCAAGCCAAAGTCAATGATCTTGATGGCGGGTTTGGGGACGTCCTTCTGGAAAAGCATGATGTTCTCCGGCTGCAGGAGGGACCAAGAAGCACATATGGGATGCCAGGGACAGTGAAGAGGATGCCCAAATGGTCCATCCTCAGCAGAGAGGGCAAAAGAGACAGTTTCCCTACGGACACCCCTCCCGCACTTCGTTATACGCAGAGATTAAATTGTGCTAAATTCAGCAAATGGGCATTTTGATGTCCAGTTTGTGGTTGACTGTCTCCAAGGGACCACAAGAAGAGAGAGATGCACCACCATCCTAACCAGAACTACCAATGTCCATGGATGTTTGCTAAACAGCTGCCTCCAGAGGAAGCCAAGATGTCCCTCGCGGGATGGGTACCTTGAGGTCAAAGTGGGCGATGTGGCAGGAATGCATGTAGGCCACTCCGCGGAGGATCTGCTCCATGAACTCAATGGCTGCCTCCTCCGTCAGCATCTCCTTCTCAGCGATGAAGTCAAAAAGTTCTCCCCCGTGGATGCTGAAAGCAGAGAAGAGAGGGAAAGAAGGATGGAGGTAGTTGGCCCTGCGTGGACTTCCAAGGACAACATCTGTTATAGAACGCCAATATGCTGATGATAACGTAATCCATGCGCACTCAAAAAGAAGACCTACAAGACCTGCAGAAGCATACGAGAAGCCAAAAGGAAGTTATAGAACTTCAATATGTCGATGATAACGTAGTCTGTGTGCATTCAGAAGACCTACAAGGCACTCTAAACACATTTGCAGAAGAATACGACAAGCCAAAACTAAGGTCACAACAACGTATGTTATAGAACACCAATATGTCTATGATAACGTAGTCTGTGTGCATTCAGAAGACCTACAAGGCACTCTAAACGCCTTTGCAGAAGCATATGAGAAGCCAAAACTAAGGTCACAACAACATATGTTATAGAACTCCAATATGTCTATGATAACGTAGTCTGTGTGCATTCAGAAGACCTACACGGCACTCTAAACGTCTTTGCAGAAGCATATGAGAAGCCAAAACTAAGGTCACAACAACATATGTTATAGAACTCCAATATGTCTATGATAACGTAGTCTGTGTGCATTCAGAAGACCTACACGGCACTCTAAATGTCTTTGCAGAAGCATATGAGAAGCCAAAACTAAGGTCACAACAACATATGTTATAGAACTCCAATATGTCTATGATAACGTAGTCTGTGTGCATTCAGAAGACCTACAAGACACTCTAAACACATTTGCAGAAGAATACGAGAAGCCAAAACTAAGGTCACAACAACGTATGCTATAGAACTCCAATATGTCTATGATAACGTAGTCTGTGTGCATTCAGAAGACCTACAAGGCACTCTAAACGCCTTTGCAGAAGCATACAAGAGGCCAAAACTAAGGTCGCAACAACGTATGTTATAGAACACCAATATGTAGATGATAACATAGTCTGTGCGCATTCAGAAGACCTACTAGGCACTCTAAATGCCTTTGCAGAAGCATACGAGAAGCCAAAACTAAGGTCACAACAATGTATGCTATAGAACACCACTATGTCGATGATAACATAGTCTGTGCGCATTCAGAAGACCTACAAGACACTCTAAACACCTTTGCAGAAGAATACGAGAAGCCAAAACTAAGGTCACAACAACGTATGTTATAGAACGCCAATATGTCTATGATAACGTAGTCTGTGTGCATTCAGAAGACCTACACGGCACTCTAAACGTCTTTGCAGAAGCATACGAGAAGCCAAAACTAAGGTCACAACAACATATGTTATAGAACTCCAATATGTCTATGATAACGTAGTCTGTGTGCATTCAGAAGACCTACACGGCACTCTAAACGTCTTTGCAGAAGCATACGAGAAGCCAAAACTAAGGTCACAACAACATATGTTATAGAACTCCAATATGTCTATGATAACGTAGTCTGTGTGCATTCAGAAGACCTACACGGCACTCTAAACGTCTTTGCAGAAGCATATGAGAAGCCAAAACTAAGGTCACAACAACATATGTTATAGAACTCCAATATGTCTATGATAACGTAGTCTGTGTGCATTCAGAAGACCTACACGGCACTCTAAATGCCTTTGCAGAAGCATACGAGAAGCCAAAACTAAGGTCACAACAACATATGTTATAGAACTCCAATATGTCTATGATAACGTAGTCTGTGTGCATTCAGAAGACCTACATGGCACTCTAAACGTCTTTGCAGAAGCATATGAGAAGCCAAAACTAAGGTCACAACAACGTATGTTATAGATCTCTAATATGTCTATGATAACGTAGTCTGTGTGCATTCAGAAGACCTACAAGGCACTCCAAATGCCTTTGCAGAAGCATACGAGAAGCCAAAACTAAGATCACAACAACGTATGTTATAGAACACCACTATGTCGATGATAACATAGTCTGTGCGCATTCAGAAGACCCACACGGCACTCTAAACGTCTTTGCAGAAGCATATGAGAAGCCAAAACTAAGGTCACAACAACGTATGTTATAGAACTCCAATATGTCTATGATAATGTAGTTTGTGTGCATTCAGAAGACCTACAAGGCACTCTAAACGCCTTTGCAGAAGCATACGAGAGGCCAAAACTAAGGTCACAACAACGTATGCTATAGAACGCCACTATGTCGATGATAACATAGGCTGTGCGCATTCAGAAGACCTACAAGGCACTCTAAATGCCTTTGCGGAAGCATACAAGAAACCAAAACTAAGGTCACAACAACGTATGTTATAGAACGCCAATATGTAGATGATAACATAGTCTGTGTGCATTCAGAAGACCTACAAGGTACTCTAAATGCCTTTGCGGAAGCATACAAGAAACCAAAACTAAGGTCACAACAACGTATGTTATAGAACGCCAATATGTAGATGATAACATAGTCTGTGCGCATTCAGAAGACCTACAAGGTACTCTAAATGCCTTTGTAGAAGCACACAAAAAGCTGAGGCTCTTACTAAACATTGAGGAAGCCAAAGTGATCTTCCAGCAGTCACCAGCCAATCTCTCCGCAATGCCAGGAATACAGATTAATGGTGTAACGTTAGAAAATGTTGACCATTTCCACTCCCTTGGCAGCCACCTCTCCACAAAAGTCAACATTGACACTCTTGTGCTCAGTAGCAGACTGGCGGCCAGTGGAGCAGAATGAGCACAAGAGTGTTTGAGGATCGGGACATCCGTAGGGAGACCAAGGTGCTTGTTTATAAAGCCATTGTCCTCCCAACCCTCTTATACGCCTGCGAAACGTGGACTGTCTACAGATGTCAACATTGACACTGAAATACAACACCGCCTGAGCTCTGAGTGCAGCATTTTTCCAAATGAAACAAAGAGTGTTTGAGGATTGGGACATCGGTAGGGAGACCAATGTGCTTGTTTATAACGTCATTGTCCTCCCAATCCTGCAATACTCCTGCGAAACGTAGACTGTCTATGCAGTGATTTGTGAGCTGCGCCACATTTTTTATATTTACAAAATCCTGGGGCACACCACCAACCAAAATGACACAAA
>JARBWK010000503.1:0-29921 GCA_030556195.1 Anolis apletophallus | reverse complement strand
CCACTAAACCTCTATAAACCCCTGCAACTTTAACTAGGGTCTCTATACCCTTTAACTGGACTGCTCACTAGCAGACCTTAAGACACACACTAACTCTGGACCGTTCTCTTTCAGTCCTTAGGACACTCTCAACTAGAACATAACTCCTCCCCTCTCATTTGGCAGTTGGCTTCCCGCTCTTTTCCAACTGTAGAATTCAAACCTGAACATTCTACTAGCCTCTAGCCCTGGTTGCCATGGCGACAGCTCTTCTAAGCTTCTGCCATGCCTTCCTTCTGTTTCACCCACAGAAACAAACCATAGAACATTCAAAACAACATACATTTTAACACATGTCACACAACATTTACACACAAATAATCAACATCATTACACCCATCATCATCAGTAATAAGCCTTGGTGTCCATTTGGACCCTGTGCTGTCAATGGAGACCCAAATCTCCACTGTCAGCAGAATCGCGTTCTTCCACCTGCGATAGGCGAAGCGCTTGGCCCCCTATCTGTCCCGGAACGACCTAGCCACGGTAATCCAAGCCACGGTCATCTCAAGACTTGACTACTGTAACGCTCTTTACATTGCCTACCCTTGACTGCGATCCGGAAACTTAAACTAGTGCAGAATGCTGCAGCCCGGCTGCTCATGGAGGAGCCCGCAACCTGCCATATAACTCCGACTCTGCACGAGCTGCACTGGCTGCCAATCGAATACCGGATTACCTTCAAGGTGAAAGTTCTTACTTTCAAGCCCTTATATGGTCTGGGGCCAGTGTAACTATGGGATTGCCTGTTTCCATACACCCCCCGAGATCACTACGTTCAGAAGATTTGAATCTTCTTACCATTCCCAGTGTAAAAACCTTCCATTTGATATCTACCAGGCGAATATCAAACCCGGGCAGATGGTGCTCGCCTAACCCTGTAAGGTCAGCCATCTAAGAGAAAGTAACTCTAATCAAACCTATGACCCGAGGACCTCGCTGCCACCGTCCCAGCTTGCTAGGCCCCGACAGACAAACCTTTGGTTTAAAGGGTGGGGCCAGTTCTGTGCACGCTGCGCTCCACCAGAAAAATACATTGCACAGGCTCGAAGGACACATCCAACTTCCTTTAGTCATCAACTCGCTTGTAGAGAAAGCGTGGGATGAGTCCTTCCTGAATCTTCGTTTGACGAAGAATATCCAAAGCCAAGAAGAAGAATAACAACAACAACAATAATTGGGGTTTGTAAAAATGATTGCACTTTTATTGAAAATATGATGAAGCACTTGAAAACTGAACTGTTTCTTGGAAATGAAAACTATGGACTTGTCGACACCAGGAGAGGAATTTTCCAGGGAGACTCATTGTCCCACTGCTTTTCATCATTGCCAAGATCCCTCTGTCAACAATCTTACAGAAAACAAATATCGGCTATCAAACATCTAAGAAATCTCACAAAATTTCACATCTGCTGTACATGGATGACCTGAAGCTGTATGGGAAACCCGAAACTGAAATCCAGTCTCTGACTGACACTGTCGAATCTTTAGCACTGATATCAGTATGGAGTTTGGTTTGGACAAATGTTCAACAGTGGCATTGAAGAAGGAAAAAATCATTGAAAGGGAGGGCATAAATGTCCCTAATGGCCAAGCAATAAAGTGTCACCAGCCAGAGGCCTATAAATATCTGGGCATACTACAGCAGGACAACATCAAACATGAACATGAGAAAACTGTGGTCATCAAAGAATACATTCAAAGAGTCAGAATAATTCTCAAAAGCAAGCTCAATGGAGGCAATACCATCAAGGCCATAAGCACCTGGGCCATAACTGTCATAAGATATACTGTTGACAGTATCTATGAATCACAGCAATATATATTAATCACAATTAAACAGACTCACTGGTCTTAGTGTTAAAGAAGTACCAAAACATAAGGTCATTACAAGTATCATAACATCATAAATTTATGGGCAAATGCCCTATACATAAAGCAATATACTGTACATAAACAGCAATCACGGGCTGCTGGCCCACACAGGAGTGAGCAGAGACGCCGAGGAGGGGAGGAGCGGGGTTCCTACGTCATCAAGGACGGACCCGGACCCGGACGTCTTCCCAAGCGCAAGGCAAATGATAATATAAGTTCATGAGAGAATCAAAGAAAATACTCAAATGCACAAATATGGTATTATCTGGGAGGAATCCACAGCGGTCAACGAATGGCTATTATGCGCGTCTTCGTTTCTCCCCGAAGGGCTTCCTCAGGACCGTGGGCGTGGCCAATGCAGCAAATCTCGCGAGCGTCTCGCAGCAGGAACAACACATCACAGGTAGAAGCAGGAGCACTGCAAAATGCTGGCGGTATCAGCGGATATCCTGGTCCGTGTCCGTCCTTGATGATGTAGGAACCCCGCTCCTCCCCTCCTCGGCGTCTCTGCTCACTCCTGTGTGGGCCAGCAGCCCGTGATTGCTGTTTATGTACAGTATATTGCTTTATGTATAGGGCATTTGCCCATAAATTTATGATGTTATGATACTTGTAATGACCTTATGTTTTGGTACTTCTTTAACACTAAGACCAGTGAGTCTGTTTAATTGTGATTAATATATATTGCTGTGATTCATAGATACTGTGTGTTGCTTTTGTCTTATTCCTATTGTATGTAATACAGCCCTACCTTATTCTCATAAGACAGTCTTTCTCAACCAGTGTGCTGTGACGGATCTCCTGCTGTGCCGCGAGAAAAGCTCTCTGCCCCCCTTCCTCCCCCCTCCTGCCGAACTCCTGCTGCTTGGGGGAGGAGGAAGGGCCGGGCAGTGACGAAGAAAAAGAAGAAGGGGCTGGGGCACCGCCTCCTTCGGCCGTTTCCCCAGCCAGCCTCCAATCCGCCATGACTCCCACCATGACTCTCGCCCCTCGCTCGCTGAAGCCGCGCGGAGGAGAAGCCCCCCACTGAAGCCCGTCCACCGCTCATGCTCCTCCTCTGTAGGAGAGCTGAAGCTGGGGGGAGGGGGCGGAGCATGGCACGGCCTGTAGGTGAGCTGAAGCTGGGGGGAGGGGGCGGAGCATGGCAGGGCCTGGCTCTGCCCCCCTCCCCCGGCTTTGGCACTCCCAGCAGCTGCTCCAGCCTTGAGGGGAGAGTACCAAGCCAGCATTGTGCTGGCTCTGGCGCCGCTGGCTTGGCACTGTCCCCTCAAGGCTGGAGCAGCTGCTGGGAGTGCCGAAGCCGGGGGTAGGGGGTGGGGCATGGTGCAGCCTGGCTCCGCCCCCCCGGCTTCAGCACTCCCAACAGCTGTTCCCAGCAGGCCACCAACCCCAGCCGTTCTTTACTGTGTTAGAGTGTCATTTTGTGTCATTTTGGTTGGTGGTGTGCCCCCGGATTTTTTTAATGTTAAAAGTGTGCCGCGGCTCCAAAAAGGTTGGGAAACACTGTCATAAGATATACTGCTGGCATCATAAACTGGACACAGGCAGAACGGGACAATTTAGACAGAAAAACTAGAAAACTCATGACCATTCATAATTCACTGCACCCTCTCAGTGATGTTGACCGGCTCTATACCGGGAATGTGTGGCAGCTGGCTAAGTGTCAGCTGCATAAGATCTCTCTGACCAGTAGGTCATGAGTTCGAGGCCTGCCCAGGTCGAGGTCGGTGCTCGACCTTAGGTGTAGCCTGCTGTTGACCTTTGCAACCTGAAAGACAGTTCATTTGTCAAGTAGGAGATAAAGGTACCACATTAGGTGGGGAGGCAAATTTTGACTGATTTCTGACGCCATAAAGAACTCCAGGAATCGCTGAGGATTGCGGCAGAAAAACAAAGGGACGCTGGAAAATGCTGAGATGGATGAGGAGTGCATCAGCTCCCCCTGGTGGCCAGAACTTTGCTTCTGTTCATCTATATATGTCTAAATATGTCTATATATGTTGTCTATATATGTTGAACTGCAGGGATTGTCTGCAAGTATGTGTACTGTAATCCGCTCTGAGTCCCCTTTGGGGTGGGAAGGGCGGAATATAAATAAAGTAAATAAAGTAAATAATAAATAAATATCTGCCGAGAAGGCCTGGTGGCAGAGGACTTTGGCAAGGAAAACAAGCAGTTGAAGCAGAAAAACATGATGCCCTGGCATAAGATGTAAAGGAAAGCCAAGAACCTGCTTTAATTGAAGTCAGTAATCAGAAACTTTTTAAAGCACAGCAGACAAAGAATCAGTACTAGAAAACTGCACTCCAAACCAGAGCTGACATCTGGCAAACAAAGCATTGCATGGGCAGTTCCTTGACAAAATTGAGGGAAGGGTTGACAAGGAGAAGACCTGGTGATGGCTCACCAATAGAACACGGAAGAAGGAGAGAGAAGAAGGCCTGGTTCTTGCAGCCCAGGAGCAAGCCATCAGAACAAATGCAACAAGGCCAGGATTGAAAAATCAGCTGATGACCCAAAATGCAGACTGTGCAAGGAAGCGGATGAAACCATGGATCATCTCCTCAGCTGCTGCAAGAAAATCACACAGACGGACTACAAACAGAGGCACAACTCTGTGGCCCAAACGATTCACTGGAACTTATGTCAGAAGGACCACCTGCCAGCAGTAAAGAAGCGGTGGGATCATAAACGTGCAAAAGGAATGGAAAATGAACACCCCAAAATACCGTGGGACTTTCGAATCCAAACTGACAAAGTCTTGGGACACAATACACCAGACATCACGATTGTGGAAAAGGAAAAAGTTTGGATAATTGATGTCGCCATCCTGGTAACAGCCGCATTGAGGAAAAACAACAGGAAAAACTCAGCTGTTATCAAGACCTCAAAATCGAACTGCAAAGGCTCTGGCATCAACCAGTACAGATGGTCCCAGTGGTCATCGGCACACTGGTTGCCGTGCCAAAAGATCTCAGCCAGCCATAAAGATTGAAAAAAATCACGATCAGTCAAATGCAAAAGGCCACCTTATCTGGATCTGCGTGCATCATTAGTAACACATCACGCAGTCCTAGGTGATTGGGAAGTGTTCGACTTGTGATTTTGTGATGCGAAATCCAGCACATAGATCTTGTTTACTGTGACACACTGTGTTTTTGTGCCAGTAAAATAATAATAATCAAATAACTGGTAAGACCACAAGCCTGAAAAAGTTACAGAAAATGAACAACTCTTGGGCTTCCGAATTCAGACGGACAGAGTTTTGGAGCACAATACTCCTGACCTCACGATTGCGTTGAAAAACCAAGTATGGATTGTCGATGTTGCAATCCCAGGTGACAGCAGGATTGAAAAGAAACAACTGGAAAAGCTGACACGATACAAGGATTTAAAGATCGAACTGCAAAGATTCTGGCACAAACCAGTCAAGGTGAACATAAGAACATAAGAAGAGCCATGCTGAATCGGGCCTCAGCCCATCTAGTCCAGCATTCTGTGTCACACAGTGGCCCACTAGTTGTACACAGGGATCTCTAGCAGAAAGGAGGCAAAACCCTCACCTGCTCCCGACCCCCACAACCAGTACCCGGGAAAATCCTGCCTGCCTCCATCAACACAGAGGTGGCACTTGGATGTCCATTTCAGTAGCTACTGATTCCCTTGGTATCCATGAATCTGTCTAATCCTGCCTTGAAGCTGTCCAGGCTGACCGCTGTCACAACCTCCTCTGGAAGTGAGTTCCATAACCCAGTGACCCTCTGGGTGAAGAAATATTTCCCTTTATTAGTCCTAACTTTCCTACCTTGGAGCTTTAGGGAGTGCCCCCTAGTCCTAGTGTTGTGTGACAGAAAAATATTTTTTCTTTATTCACCTTTTCTATCTCATGCATGATTTTATACACTTCGATCAAGTGGTCCCAGTCGTGATCGGCACACTGGATGCAGTGCCTAAAAACTTTGGCCTGCACTTAAACAAAATTACCATCTGTCAGCTGCAAAAGGCCACTTTACTGGGATCTGCATGCAATATTTGCCGATACACCACACAGTCCTAGACACTAGGGAAGTGTCTGAAATGTGATCTAATACAGTGATTTTCAACCAGTGTGCCGCGGTACACTAGTGTGCCGTGAGAGATCATCAGGTGTGCCGTGGGAAATTACAGTGGAGAGAGAGAGAGAGAGAGAGAGAGAGAGAGAGAGAGAGAGAGAGAGAGAGCCTAGCAGGAAACTTCAGGCAGCGGAAATGAGGCTTTCCTGGCCGAAGCAGCAATGCCAGCCAGCCTGGCTGCAGTCAGGGAGAGCCCTCGGCGTCCAGAACTTTCCTCCCTCCTCTCTCTCTCCTTCCCTTCCTTCCTTCCCTCCCTCTGAACGCTACCTGGCCGGGCTGCAGCTCCTCCTGCTTCCTGGCTCCTGGACACTCTTCTGCCCTCCTCCCCTCCGGCAGCAAGGAGGAGGAGAGGGGGGAGGAGTCCGCGGGAGCTGTCCCCATCCGACCCCGCTCCCGGAGGCTCGAGGCGAGGCGTTCTGCCCTCTAGCCCCTCTGCGCCGGGGATGTGGAGCAACCCCTCATCTCCTGGCCTCTCCTGGCTGGGCTGCAGAGCAGAGACCGGGATGCGCAGCTCCACAGCCCAGCTTGGTTCCTTCCCAATCTGGCCCCAAGGTGACAGCAGGGAAGCCGAAGGGACGCGGGGGAGGCACTCCTTGGGGGGGCTGAACCCCTTCGGGAAGGAGAGCTGGGGGTGGCGACGGCTGCGAGCCTCTGCCGCAGTTTGTTCCGAGGCTCGGAGCCACCCCGTGTGCTCAATTCCTATTCGTCCTGCTCAGCCGAGCCCGCATGTGCTTCGGCCACTCAGCGCAGCCCTCCCTCGTGGGAGGGTGACGGGCCTCCTGTGCGTGGGCCTCCCGGGGGAGAGGGGGGTTGGCGGAAGCAGCGGCGTTACGAGGAGGGAGGGTGACAGTTAGTAAAATGACAGTTAGAGTGTCATTTTGTGTCATTTTGCTGGTGGTGTGCCCCAGAGTTTTGTAAATGTAAAAATGTGCCGCGGCTCAAAAAAGGTTGAAAATCACTGATCTAATACAACAGCCAGCAGAGTGATTGTGTTTGCTATGGACTCATCTTGTCGTGTTTCAAATAATAATATCCATCATCGTCATCATCATCATGATATCCTCTGGGGTACTAGTTATTCCTGCAAATTTGGTGCCACTTGCAAATTTGGTCTGCATGCATTGCCTTCTATTCTGTCATCCTAATAATGGATAAAAACACTTCGAGACTCTTTCGCGTGTCTTCTTGAAAGAGGCCGCAGCATTGTGGATAGTGTGAGGACAGGGTGGGCCATTGTTGATGATCAATCTGGCCGAGCCTGAGATGTTGTTTCAGGGAGTCCTTATATCCCTTTTTGGGGCGCCTCTCTTGCACTGACCCGTGGCGAGTTCACCGTAGAGTAGTATCTTTGTTCCGAGGCTCGGAGCCACCCCGTGTGCTCAATTCCTATTCGTCCTGCTCAGCCGAGCCCGCATGTGCTTCGCCACTCAGCGCACCCTCCCACGAGGGAGGGTGACGGGCCTCCCAGCGTGGGCCTCCCGGGGAGAGGGGGTTGGCGGAAGCAGCGGCGTTACGAGGAGGAGGGGTGACAGTTAGTAAAATGACAGTTAGAGTGTCATTTTGTGTCATTTTGGTTGGTGGTGTGCCCCAGAGTTTTGTAAATGTAAAAAATGTGCCGCGGCTCAAAAAAGGTTGAAAATCACTGATCTAATACAACAGCCAGCAGAGTGATTGTGTTTGCTATGGACTCATCTTGTCGTGTTTCAAATAATAATATCCATCATCGTCATCATCATCATGATATCCTCTGGGGTACTAGTTATTCCTGCAAATTTGGTGCCACTTGCAAATTTGGTCTGCATGCATTGCCTTCTATTCTGTCATCCTAATAATGGATAAAAACACTTCGAGACTCTTTCGGCGTGTCTTCTTGAAAGAGGCCGCAGCATTGTGGATAGTGTGAGGACAGGGTGGGCCATTGTTGATGATCAATCTGGCCGAGCCTGAGATGTTGTTTCAGGGAGTCCTTATATCCCTTTTTGGGGCGCCTCTCTTGCACTGACCCGTGGCGAGTTCACCGTAGAGTAGTATCTTTGGGAGGCAGTGGTCCTCCATCCTATGGACGTGCCCTGCCCAGCGCAGCTGTGTTCTCAGTAGCATGGCCTCAACGCTGGTGATCCCTGCTTGCTCAAGGACAGCAACATTTGTCACATAGTACATTTAGGATTGTGCTAAGACAGCGCTGATGAAAGCGTTTGAAGAGTCGTAGGTATTGGCAATAGGTGACCCATGTTTCAGACCCATAGAGGAGAATAGACAGTACGATAGCTCTGTACACACTGATTTTGGTGCTTTGCCTCAGGTGCTTGTTGCTCCAGACTCTTTTGTGAAACCTTCCAAATGCACTATATGCCTTTGATAATCTGTGATCTATCTCTTTGTCAATCTTGGCATTATCTGTCATCCAAATAATGGATAAAGACACTGGGCCCAGGACTGAAGCTTGTGGCACGCCATTGGTCATTTCTCTCCAAGAGAAAGAGGAGCCATTCGGAAGTATGTTTTGAACTTGGCCAGTAACCAGGTGCCAATCTACCAAACAGTAGCATTATCCAACTGACATTTTTCTAGTTTACTTGCAACATTTCCAAACAATGCCATGGTGAAACCATCTGAAACTGAGCAGAGATAGGACCACCCTCTGGATCCCAAAGCTCTCTCTTATCCTGAATGCAGTTCTGAGTTCATGAGACAGGAAGGGCACGGTTGACCATAGTTTCCCCCTTCTTGCAAGCGAAGTGTCTCCGTAAGAACAATCCGCTGCCATTATTCGTCACATAGTACATTTAGGATTGTGCTAAGACAGCGCTGATGAAAGCGTTTGAAGAGTCGTAGGTATTGGCAATAGGTGACCCATGTCTCAGACCCATAGAGGAGAATAGACAGTTTGATAGCTCTGTACACACTGATTTTGGTGCTTTGCCTCAGGTGCTTGTTGCTCCAGATGCCTTTTTGAAACCTTCCAAATGCACTATATGCCTTTGATAATCTGTGATCTATCTCTTTGTCAATCTTGGCATTATCTGTCATCCAAATAATGGATAAAGACACTGGGCCCAGGACTAAAGCTTGTGGCACGCCATTGGTCATTTCAGGGCCGTAGCTGTGATTTTGATTCCGGGGCTGAGTTTGTTTTGGGGGCTGAGACTGGGTGGAAGAGGGTCTACCCTAGCAAACCTTTTGTATTGTTATCCCAATAACCCCATGAATGTGGGATATAATGAGCATGGTGATCAGATCATGATATGAATAAACATAACAGTTTAAATAATGTACCAGTAAGGCCTTTTCGCGGACCACCCTGAGAATTTCGGGGCTGAAGCCCCTTAGCCCCGGCTACATGCCTGGTCATTTCTCACCAAGAGAAAGAGGAGCCATTCGGAAGTATGTTTTAGACTTGGCCAGTAACCAGTTGCCAATCTACCAAACAGTAGCATTATCCAACCGACATTTTGCTAGTTTACTTGCAACATTTCCAAACAATGCCATGGTGAAACTATCTGAAACTGAGCAGAGATAGGACCACCCTCTGGATCCCAAAGCTCTCCCTTATCCTGAACGCCGTTCTGAGTTCATGAGACAGGAAGGGCACTGTTGACCATAGTTTCCCCTTCTTGCAAGCGAAGTGTCTCCGTAAGAACAATCCGCTGCCATTATGAACAGCCAGTGACCCTACTTGACTCAAGGCGAAGGCCCCCCTGCCACCGCCTATTGTGAGGCACGCTGCTTTCGGCAAGGTTGCTTGGCTGATGTGAGCAGAAATGTGTGGATTAACCCAGTTTGGCGCTGAGTTCAACAGGTGGCCACTGAGGTTCCGGGTGGGAAAACAGGCTTATTGTTCAGGCTTTTAATGAGTTGTTGAGTCACCGGCCAGTGGCGGGCCTTCAAAACCAGAAAGGAAAACAATCTCGCAGGCCTGGCCTGCCAAAGTTTTCCTTCTGAAGTATGCGCTTGCCCAGTGGGGAACTCCGTGGTGTGCACACGGATGTTGCCAAATATAGCGAACAGCAAAGGGGGAGTTTCCCCTTTAGTTGTGAAAGCAAGTGTCGAGAGGCAGGTGATACACTCACTCCGTATTACCACAACTGAAAAGGACACAAAGAGAACAGGGACCAACTGGAGAGGACTTCAGGAGAACAAAAGGAGAGCCCTGTGGTTGGATCAGGCCGCACTCCCTTTTGTGTTTTGTTTGCCACACTTCATCAATTCGAAGCTTCCAGAAAGTCCAAGAGATTGCCAAGAAAGCAATGTAACAGGTGAAATCTCATTGATATGCATGCACATGTTGAATGAATGCCGTCTTAACTGATCATGAAGCCCTGAAGGAACTCTACATTTCATCCAATTTGAGAAATTAAAACCGTAGAACCATAGAGTTTTAAGGAACTGCAAAAGCCACAGAGTCCAACCCTTGGACATGCTGGAGGACCCAACTAAAGCTCTCCCAAAAGATTGCCATCGAAGAGGGAGACTCTACCACCTTCCAAGGCAGTCTATACCAGTGTTTCCCAACCTTTTTTGAGCCGCGGCACACTTTTAACATTAAAAAAATCCGGGGGCACACCACCAACCAAAATGACACAAAAATGACACTCTAACACAGTAAAGAACGGCTGGGGGATGGAGAGCTGCTGGGAGCAGCTGCTGGGAGTGCCGAAGCCAGGGGAGGAGCCAGGCCACACCATGCCCCGCCCCCTCCCCCTAGCTTCAGTTCTCCCACAGCTTCGCCAGCTTTGAGGGGGCAGTACCAAGCCAGCATTGTACTGGCTCTGCCACCGCTGTCTTGGCACTGCCCCCTCAAGGCTGGCGAAGCTGTTAGGGCGCTTAAGCTGGGGAAGGGGGCGGAGCCAGGCCACGCCATGCCCTGCCCCTCCCTGGCTTCAGTTCTCCCACAGCTTCACCAGCTTTGAGGGGCAAGCGAGCATTGTGCTGGCTCTGCCATCGCTGGCTTGGTACTGCCCCCCTCAAGGCTGGCGAAGCTGTGAGGGCGCTTGCTGGGGAGGGGCGGAGCCAGGCCACGCCATGCCCTGCCCTGCCCCTCCCTGGCTTCAGTTCTCCCACAGCTTCACCAGCTTTGAGGGGCAAGCCAGCATTGTGCTGGCTCTGCCATCGCTGGCTTGGCACTGCCCCCTTAAGGCTGGTGGAGCTGTGAGGGCGCTGAAGCTGGGGGAGGGGGCGGAGCCAGGCAACGCCATGCCCTGCCCCTCCCCTGGCTTCAGTTCTCCCACAGCTTCACCAGCTTTGAGGGGGCAAGCCAGCATTGTGCTGGCTCTGCCACCGCTGGCTTGGCACTGCCCCCTCAAGGCTGGCGAGGCAGGAGGAGGGGCAAAGGAAGGGGGGCAGAGAGCTTTTCTCACGGCACACCTGATGATCGCTCACGGCACACTAGTGTGCCAGGGCACACTGGTTGAGAAACACTGGTCTATACTACTCATGAACTGTTCTTTCCATCAAGAAGTTCTCCCCAATGTATAGGTGGACTCTATTATCTTGTAAAATCAATTCAATTATATTCCAGTTTCTGAAACAGCAGAAAACTTCTATCATCCACAGTAGTTCCCAAACTTTGGTCTTCCAGAGCTTTTGGACCATCTTGGAGAATTCCTGGCTGTTGGTCAAGCTGGATGTGGCTTTTGAGAGATGAAGGCTCAAAAACCCAAAGGGCCAAATTTTGGGAACCACTGATCTACATCAGTGGTTCCCAAAGTAGGCGGGACCACCCCCTGGTGGGCGGTGGGGCGATCTAGGGGGGTGCTGGAAGACCCAGGAGAATTTGTAAGGGGGTGGTGGGGGCGGTGGCGTGAGCCAAGTGACAGGCTACCATCCATCTCTGTGTATGTGTCTCTCTCTTCCCTCCCTCCCTGCTCCCTCCTCCTCCTCTCGCCAAGCAAGGGATAATAATAATAATAATGATAATAATACCTTTGGGGTTCCCTTCCAACTGGTTGAGTCTTATAACAATAATAATAATGTCCTTCAACGTATTTAGTGGAACATGGATTCAGTGCGGTAACCCAGTATTTCCCAACCTTTTTTGAGCCACGGCACACTTTTAACATTAAAAAAGTCCGGGGGCACACCACCAACCAAAATGACACAAAATGACACTCTAACACAGTAAAGAACGGCTAGGGGTTGGTGGTCTGCTGGAAGCAGCTGCTGGGAGTGCCGAAGCCGGGGAGGCCATGCCCCACCCCCTGCCCCTGGCTTCACTTCTCCCAGCAGCTGCTCCAGCCTTGAGGGGGCAGTGCCAAGCCAGCGGTGCCAGAGCCAGCACAATGCTGGCTTGGCACTGTCCCCTCAAGGCTGGAGCAGCTGCTGGGAGTGCCGATGCCGGGGAAGGGGGCAGAGCCCCGCCCCTCCCCCCAGCGTCAGCTCTCCTACAGGCCGCGCATGCCCCGCCCCTCCCCCAGCGTCAGCTCTCCTACAGGCCGCGCCATGCCCCGCCCCCTCCCCTCAGCTTCAGCGCTCCGACAGAGGAGGAGCATGAGCGGTGAACGGGCTTCAGTGGGTGGGGCTCCCTCCACGGCTTCAGCGAGCGAGGGCGAGTCATGGTGGAAGTCACGGCGGATTAGAGGCTGGCTGGGGAAACGGCTGAAGGAGGTGGCGCCCCGGTCCCTTCTTCTTTTTCTTCGTCACTGCCCGGCCCTTCCTCCTCCCCCAAGCAGCAGTTCGGCAGGAGGGGGGAGGAAGGGGGGCAGAGAGCTTTTCCCGCGGCACAGCAGGAGGTCTGTCACGGCACACTAGTGTGCCACGGCACACTGGTTGAGAAAGACTGTGGTAACCAATCTATTAACAAAAAAAGAAACCGATTGCAAAATAGTCAATCGCGTTGATTTGAGATGACTGCTGACGAAAATAGAGCCGAGGATTATTAGATTGGTCGCAGCAGACCAGGTTCATCCTTCTCATTGAGATGATTTCGAATGTTTTAACTTTTTTTGTATTACCTTTCTATTCTGAGTTCAATCAATAGTTTCATAATTTCAATGTTTCTGATTTACAACTTGCTTTATTATATTTTACGAAAAAGGTAGAAATATTAATACATTTATCTTTGCCTGCCCACCCCCGAAATAAGACACACGGCAACAGTGGTTGGGATCAAATTGAGCAACATTTATTTGAATTGTTACCTATTTAACTGTCCTTAACCTTAACTCAAGGGGTGTCAGGAATTTGGTGTATCCAATTCAGGTAGCCACCCTACCCGGTTTCGATGTTAATTTGCGGGCGAAAAACCTGGATTCCTTGGCCATCCGACCAAAACAACCCGTTAAGGGAAATGAGAGTGAGGTCTGGTCGCCAAGATATTGAGACCAGCCTCCTCCCATTCCAGGCCATTTAACAGAACTTCCCCGATCAATTTGAACTTTGATTGAGTATTAACATAATGGCCTTCACCCCTAACAGGGGGTGCCTTAGGTCAGTGTTTCTCAACCAGTGTGCCGTGGCACACTAGTGTGCCGTGAGCGATCATCAGGTGTGCCGTGAGAAAAGCTCTCTGCCCCAGTTCCTTTGCCCCTCCTCCTGCCGAACTCCTGCTGCTTGGGAGAGGAGGAGGAAGGGATGGACAGCCGCAAAGAAAAAGAAGAAGGGACTGGGGCACCGCCTCCTTCGGCTGTTTCCCCAACCAGCCTCCAATCTGCCATGACTCTCACCCCTTGCTTGTTGAAGCCGCCTACTGAAGCCCGTCCACCGCTCATGCTCCTCCTCTGTGAGAGAGCTGAAGCCAGGGGAGGGGCATGGTGGGGCCTGGCTCCGCCCCCCTCCCCCAGCTTAAGCACCCTCACAGCTTCTCCAGCCTTGAGGGGGCAGTGCCAAGCCAGCGATGGCAGAGCCAGCACAATGCTGGCTTGCCCTCAAAGCTGGTGAAGCTGTGGGAGAACTGAAGCCAGGGGAGGGGCAGGGCATGGTGTGGCCTGGCTCCGCCTCCTTCCCCAGCTTAAGCGCCCTCTCAGCTTCGCCAGCCTTGAGGGGGCAGTGCCAAGCCAGCGGTGGCAGAGCCAGCACAATGCTGGCTTGGCACTGCCCCCTCAAAGCTGGCGAAGCTGTGGGAGTGCTGAAGCCGGGGGGAAGGGGCGGAGCCAGGCTGCATCATGCCTTCCCAGCTTCAGCACTCCCCACAGCTTTGCCAGCCTTGAGGGCAGTGCCAAGCCAGCGATGGCAGAGCCAGCACAATGCTGGCTTGCCCTCAAAAGCTGGTGAAGCTGTGGAGAACTGAAGCCAGGGAGGGGCAGGGCATGGCGTGGCCTGGCTCCGCCTCCCCCAGCTTGCGCCTCACAGCCTCGCCAGCCTTGAGGGGCAGTGCCAAGCCAGCGGTGGCAGAGCCAGTACAATGCTGGCTTGGCACTGCCCTCAAAGCTGGTGAAGCTGTGGGAGAACTGAAGCCGGGGGAGGGGTGGGGCATGGTGGGCCTGGTTCCTCCCTGGCTTCGGCACTCCCAGCAGCTGCTCCCAGCAGCTCACCATCCCCAGCTGTTCCTTACTGTGTTACAGTGTCATTTTGTGTCATTTTGGTTGGTGGTGTGCCCCCGGATTTTTTAAATGTTAAAAGTGTGCCGCGGCTCAAAAAAGGTTGGGAAACACTGCCTTAGGTGCACACCAAGAGATGGGAATTTCCCTATCTATTTTCCGCTAGGCCTATTTATATCCACCCCTCCCCTCTAGCCCCTAAACAGTAAAGGGGGGTAGGCGAAAAAAAACCCTATCAATGGAGGGGGGGAAACTCCTCCCCGGCTCCAGCGGGCAACCGGGCCGATACTGTTAATGGGCGGGAGTGGTGGGTTGGAGTCTTCAAGGGAAGTGAGCAACTGGCTTTTCTTCTCCAAGCTAGTCCTAACATATCCAGCTCCTCAAGTTCTTCCTCCTGGTTTTGGTCATGTTTATCACCTTTCTCTGGACATTTCCAACTTTTCAATTTCTTTTTGAATTTGAGGTGTCTCGAAGTGGACACAATATGCCAAGTGAGGTCTTGCTGAAGGGGAATAGCCCTACTTCACCTTTCAAGCCATGCCAATTGATGTGCTGGAGCAAAAGGTCAGGCAGTGCTCTCCTCTGCTTTAAATGCAAGTCGCTGAGCTAATGAGGTCCGCTGGGCTGAGGAGTGAGTTAAGTTCATGCCATTCTGTTGCTGCAGAAAAACAGCTTGCAAATGCCTGTTTGAGATCTCTGACTTCCTGACTTGCTGAACTGCAATAAAATAATCCAGTGTTTTTCAACCTTCTTTGAGCCACGGCACATTTTTTACATTTACAAAATCCTGGGGCACACCACCGACCAAAATGACACAAAATGACACTCTAACACGGTAATACATATAGTTAATATGTTTTTAAATGTATTTATACACTCAATGTGAAACCTGGGCCTGTTTTGATGAACACTACATAGATATCCTGGCAGGAATGACAGAAAGACACAAACTTCCCAGACAGAACTCCCATAACCAAGAGAAAATACTACAAGAATTTGGTGGGCATTAACCTTGGGTTTTGGAGTTGTAGTTCACCTACAGTATATCCAGAGAGCACTGTGGACTCAAACAATGTTGGATCAGGACCAAAGTTGACATGAATACTCAATATGCCCAAATGTGAACACAGATTTATCTCTTTGTCAACCTTGGCATCTGAAGAAATGATGCTTCCCAGGGAGGTGAACTGCTGAACGGACTTAAGCACAGACTTGCCTATACTGGCGTGAGGGTGATGGTGTTCTTCTTGTGGTGCGGGCTGGTAGAGGACTTCTGTTTTCTTCAAGCTGACTTCCAGTCCAAACAGCTCTGTAGCTGTTGCAAAGCAGGATGTGAGGCGCTGCAGAGCTGCTTCTGAATGGGTGACAAGGGCGGCATCATCAGCAAAAACCAGCTCACGGACTAGATAGTTTAGAGTCTTAGTGTGTGCCGTCAGACGGCTTAATTTGAACAAGCTACCATCAGTATGATAGCGTATATATATATGCCGTCTTCTTCTTCTTCGAGATCTGCCGTAGCCCTTTGGAGCATCATGCTGAAGAAGATTGTAAATAGGGTTGGTGCAAGAACACAACCTTGTTTCACTCCATTGGTTATTAGAAAGGGCTCCGAGAGAGCATCGCTGTATCTGACTTGACCGTGCTGGCCCTCATGTGACAGGATAATCATTTTGAGGAATTTGGGGGGACATCCTAGACGTTCCAGGATCTGCCACAGACCTTTTCTGCTCACAGTGTCGAAGGCTTTGGTGAGGTCAACAAATGTTACATAGAGTCCTTTGTTGTGCTCTCTACATTTCTCTTGCAGTTGTCTAAGGGCAAATAACATATCTGTGGTGCTCCTGTTAGCTCTGAAGCCGCATTGGCTTTCCGGGAGAAGTTCTTCTGCAATGGCAGGAACTAATCTGTTCAGGAGTATCCTTGCAAGGATTTTTCCAGCAATGGAGAGCAGTGTTATTCCTCGATAGTTTGAGCAATCGGATTTTGTTCCATTTTTCTTCTACAGGGTGATAATAACTGTATCTCGGAGATCTGATGGCAGTTCATCTTTTTCCCAACTCACAAGGAGCTCGTGGAATTTAGCATGAAGTACATGACCTCCCTGTTTCCAAGCTTCCTAGTATTCCATAGCATTGAGCCGTGGCAATCAAAATAGTGCCAAATGGAATTGAGTTTAACAGTGGTGCAGATGCACCCCGACCCATCCCACTGCCTCTTCTAGCTTTCTGCTGTGCTACAGCCCCATCACTGTAGATGGCCTAAAATGGCACTGCGGCTATTCAGACGTAGGGAATGGGATAGTGTGATGCGGTTTTCCCAATAGATTTCATCCCTTACTGAAACCAGGATGGCAAAATGTCAAGACATCGAGATCTGTGAGGAACAGCTAGACATGTTTAGTTTGGAGAAGAAAAGTCAGAGAGGTATGTCATGTCAATAGCTATCTGGAACGCCCTCCCGGACAGTACGCGAGCCATCTCGGAACTGGCCCCCTTCCGGAGGGCGTGTAAGACGGCCCTTTTTGGCTTGGCCTTTAACTAGGCACACTGGACTAAGAACCATGTCGTATGTCCTGCCATACCCTGTGTGGCGATGTAATGTGTTTTCATGTGCTTTTATGTTTTTATGCTTTTACTGTAGGGCCACATGTCGACATGCTGTGACATGTTGCCCGTTATATCTGTTGTTATCCGCCCCGAGCCTGCTGGGAGGAGCAGAATACAAAAATGAACAATAAATAAATAAATAAATAAATAAATAAATAAATAAATATCTTTCAACATCAGGAAGGTTATATAAAAGATGTAGGCAGGCTGCAAAGAAATGTTTGATAGTGGAATAGATTGAGGTAGTTGGGGCAAAGAACCCCAACTACACCTACCAATTGATGGGGTCAAAGCTTTCCGAGACAAACCAGGAAAGGGATCTTGGGGTTTTGGTGGACAGCTCAATGAAGATGTCAACCCAGTGCGCAGCAGCAGTGAAAAAGCAAATTCTATGCTAGGCATGATCAGAAAGGGAATCGAAAATAGGTCAGCAAATGTTGTATTACCTCTCTACAAATCTATGGTGAGGCCACATTTGGAGTACTGTGTACAATTCTGGTCTCCGCACCTTAAGAAGGATATAACGGAACTGGAAAAGGTACAGAAAAGGGCAACAAAAATGATCCAAGTGATGGAGCGGCTCCCTTATGAAACCAGGTTGCAACGCCTTGGTCTTTTCAGCCTTGAAAGACGGCGTTTAAGAGGTGACTTGATCGAAGTGTATAAAATCATGCATGGGATAGAAAAGGTGAATAAAGAAAAATTATTTTCTTTGTCACAAAACACTAGGACTAGAGGGCATTCCCTGAAGCTCCAAGGTAGGAAAATTAGGACTAATAAAGGGAAATATTTCTTCACCCAGAGGGTCATTGGGTTATGGAACTCACTTCCAGAGGAGGTTGTGACAGCGGTCAGCCTGGACAACTTCAAGGCAGGATTAGACAGATTCATGGATACCAAGTGTATCGGTAGTTACTGAAAAGGACATCCAAGTGCCACCTCGGAGTTGGTTGAGGTAGGCAGGATTTCCCTGGATACTGGTTGTGGGGGTCGGGAGCAGGTCAGGGTTTTGCCCTCCCTTCTGCTCGAGATCCCCGCGTACAACTGGTGGGCCACTGCGTGATACAGAATGCTGGACTAGATGGGCTGAGGTCCGATTCAGCATGGCTCTTCTTATGTTCTTATGAGGTCCAGGTGGTGGAGCTTCTTTCTTTGGAGGTCTTTAAACAAAGGTTGGTTGAGAATCATGGAATCATAGAACTGAAAGTGACACCCAGGGTCATCCAGTCCAACCTCCTTCTGCCAGGAAGGAAGATAAAATAAAAGCACTCTAGAACAGTGTTTTTCAACCTTTTTTTGAGCCGCGGCACATTTTTTTACATTTACAACATCCTGGGGCACACCACCAACCAAAATGACACAAAATGACACTCTAACACAGTAATACAGATAGTTAATATGTTTTTAAATGTATTTATACACTCAGTGTGAAACCTGGGCCTGTTTCGATGAACACAACATAGATATCCTGGCAGGAATGGCAGAAAGACACACACGAAGCCCTTGCTCAACAGCTGTCAGTCTCTCTCTGTGTTTAGTTTTTATCGCAGTCAAGCTAGAGAAGCTCATCTCACACAGATATGTGGTTGAAAACGGGAGCAATGTCAAAATAGACCAACAGAAAATACTGGGTTTGGTGAGCATTAACCTTGGGTTTTGGAGTTGTAGTTCACCGAAATCCAGAGAGCACTGTGGACTCAAACAATGTTGGATCAGGACCAAACTTGGCATGAATACTCAATATGCCCAAATGTGAATACAGATGGAGTTTGGGGAAAATAGACCTTGACATTTGGGAGTTACCGTTTCTGGGATTTATAGTTAACACACAATCAAAGAGCATCCTGAACTCTTGCAACAATGGAATTGAACCAAACTTGGCATATTGAACTCTTATTACCAACAGAAAGGGTTTGCTTGGGAATTGACCTTGAGTTTGGAAGTTGTAGTTCATCTACACCCAGAGAGCACTGTGGACTCAAACAATGTTATGTTGTTGTTTGTTTTCTATCCAGAATCACAATGTTGGGAGGAGGCTCTCCACGTTAAGGTCCCTAAAACAGGCATGGGAAAACTTCAGCCCTCTGGGTGCTTTGAACTTCAATTCCCACCATTTTGCTACTGTTATGAATCGTAATGTGAACACGCGTGGAGTTTGGGGAAATTAGACCTTGATATTTGGGAGATGTAGTTGCTGGGATGTATAGTTCACCTACAATCAAAGAGCCCCTTGAACCCCACTAAAGATAGAATTGGGCCAAACGTCCCACACACAACCCCCTTGACCGACAGGAAAAAAACTGTGTAGTTAATTATGCCATTATTGTTCAAATATATTTATGTTTATATATGTACTAGTAGTGTATATATTCGGCCCTGCTGTAGCAACCCCATTCTCTTTCGTGCCTGGGGGCAGGGGCGGCCCTGGGGTCCCGATTGCATTAGGGCCCAATTGCAGCTGAGGTGGACATGGAGGAAGGGGATGATGAGGTAGCTGGGCCTTCTTCTCCCACTGAGAGCTTGGCATGGGATGATGGCTGGCCCGATGGGTATGAAAGCTGAGAAAGTCAGGCTGATACTGAAAGTGCTGATTCCAATAATCAGTATGAGAAACCAGGTGGTTTCGGGTCGCAGGAAAGGGTTAGGGAGATAGCGGAGGATGAGCCCATGGAAGCTGAAAGGGAGTCTGGCTCTCATGAAGATAGCGACCCAGGTGCTGGGAGGCAAGGACGGAGCTTTGATAGGAGACAGAGCATTGAGTCCAGCAGGAGGGAATGGCACCGAAGCCTAGAGCGCCAGAGGAGCGCTAGGTCCCGTAGTACAGATTGGCGCCGCAGCCTAGAGCATCGGGGGTCTCACCAAGGGACTTAAGTATAGGATCCGTGGGAACAGATCCTCAGTTGCTTGGCTACTTCTGATTTGAAGGGAGTGAAGCAAGTGAAGATCCACGGAGCCAGGATTCAGGCTCGTGCCTTGCCAAGAAGTTTCTTGGGCCTTGTTTCCCTGAACTTTGCCTTGTTTGAATTGCCACGGACCAAGTTTGCTTTGATCCGCATTACTTTTGCGGAGCTTTTGCCAAGTTTTGCCTTTGGCTTTATCTACGAACACTTTACCATTTTTGATTGAACTTTTTGATACTTTTAAGGACAATTACTCTTTTCACCTGTTTTTATTATTCAATAAATAGTTAGTTGATTACCGTCTCTGTGTGTGTGATTAAGGGGCCGGGCAACTCCACAAACCCCTTTTCACACCACGGGACGCGGAAGGCGCCGGCGGAGGCGATTCGGCGAGATGGCTCAGTTAACCGCCACTCAGGTCACGGAATTACAGCAGGAGGTGGTGGATCTGCGGGCCAGGGCCGGCTGACACCCTTCCCTGACTGTTCCGGCCCGGTTTGGTGGCAATCCGGCCCAGGTCAATGTGTTTATTGGACAATGTGAGATGTACCTGGCGCTCCGGGTCGCGGAGTTCGCCAGTGAACGAGCCAAGGTGGGCTTTGTGTACAACCTACTGGAGGGGACAGCAGCAGCCTGGGCTACGACACAGCTGAGGGCAGCATCCCCCCAAGTGGCGACCGTGACGGCCTTCCTAGAGGCTATCCGGACGACTTGGGGAGACCTGGTGAATGCGGAGCTGGCGGAGAGGGAGCTGGATCGATTGTCTATGAAGGATATGTCCCTGTCCCAGTACATTTCCCGTTTCAGAGTGTTGGCTGCCCAAGTGGAATGGAACCCCACGGCACTGCGTTATCAGTACATGAAGGGTCTGATGCAGGAGATGCAGCAGGAGATCCTGAGGGGTGCTACCCGGGCTGCCAACCTGGAGGAGGCGATCACCTTAAGCCTACGCGTGGAGGCCGGGCTCCACACCCGGAGACGGTGGGACAGAGGGTCCGGGGAGCGGGGGCCAGTTGTCCGCCATTCCCCCGTTTGCACCCGCTCCTCAGCCCCTGGATGAACCAGAACCCATGCTGTTGGGACACGTGAGGCCAAAGGTGGATGCGGCCGAGAAAGCTCGGCGCCAGCGGCTGAATTTGTGCTGATACTGCAGAGGATCCAGGCATTTTTCCAAGGAATGTCCCCAGAAGCCGCGAGGCAAGACCCCCCGGGCCTCCGCTGCGTACGAGGAACCCCAAGAGGCTGAAGAGGCCATACAGACGGCGGGGGAAGAGGCCGCCCGAGTTTAAACGGGTTCGCTAACTCGGTCGCAGTCGCTAATCGTCCCCAGAACCCCAGACTGGACAGTTGTTTTTAATCATGGTCGCCTTGTGGTCCCAGGAGAAAGGGCCGATGATGGTGCATGCAATGGTTGACTCAGGGGCCACGAACAACTTTATTGACGCAGACTATGCCCGGTCTGCTGGATTACAGTTTCATGATCTACAGGAGCCCAAAAGCGTACAAACCATTGATGGGCGACCGCTGAAAGCCGGGGCAGTGAGACTGCCCCCACCAAGATGTGGACGAGCTCACATAAGGAGGACATTTCTTTCCTAGTGACTAAATTGTCAGACTTTCCAGTGATCCTGGGGATCGTGTGGCTGACTCTACACGACCCGCAGATTTCCTGGGCTCGGAGACAATTGCAATTTACTTCTGAACATTGCCAGGGACATTGTATGACGGCCCGGGCGTGCCAAGCCCAAGAGGTGGAACAGGTGGCTACCTTGCCCAAAAAGTATGCTGCTTTTTGGAATGTTTTCAGTGAGAAGGAGGCGGAACGCTTGCCTCCCCACCGGCCCTACGATTGCGCCATTGAGCTGGAGGCTGGAGCACCTATTCCACGCAGGAGTCTCTATCCTCTCTCGGAGCCCGAGCAAAAGGCCCTCCAGGAGTCTTTGGACGAGAACCTGAGGAAGGGATTCATTCGGCCTTCCCAGTCCCTGGCTGGCGCGCCAATCCTGTTCGTCAAGAAGAAGTCGGGGGAGCTGCGACTGTGTAATGACTACAGAGAGCTCAACAAGATCACGATCCGGAACCGCTACCCCCTGCCATTGATCCCTGAGTTGCTGGAACGGATGCGGGGAGCCAAAGTCTTCACCAAATTGGACCTGAGAGGTGCTTACAATCTGGTGCGGATTCGTCAAGGAGATGAATTGAAGACGGCTTTCCAGACCAAATGGGGGAGTTTTGAATACCTCGGAATGGGATTCGGTTTATGTAATGCTCCCGCCTGCTTCCAACACTTCATGAACGATATCTTTCGAGACCTGCTAGACCGATATCTAGCAGTGTATCTGGACGATTTGATGATTTTCTCGCCAGACCAGGCGACCCACGACCGCCATGTGAAGGAAGTGTTGCAGCGGCTGAGAGACCACGGTCTCTATGCCAAGTTGGAGAAGTGCGCTTTCGACTTGCCAGAGGTGGATTTCCTGGGCTACCATGTTTCCCAGACGGGTATTGCCATGGATGATACCAAAGTACAGGCAGTGGCAGACTGGAAAGCGCCTGCCAGCAAAAAGGACATTCAGCGGTTCCTGGGGTTTGCCAACTACTACCGAAAGTTCATCCCTGATTTTGCCAAATGGGCGGACCCTATCACGCAGTCTTTGCGAGGAAAGGCCTCGTTCCGGTGGACACCGGAAGCTGAAGCGGGATTCCGGAAGCTAAAGCAGCTGTTCACCACGCAGCCGCTCTTGCAGCATCCGTACCCCCGTACCCCTTTCATTGTGCAAGCTGATGCATCTGATGTGGCAGTGGGAGCGATTCTGCTGCAGCCCAAGGGGTCGGACTTATTGCCCTGTGCTTACTATTCCCGGCAACTGACGGCGCCGGAGAGGAACTATACGATCTGGGAGAAGGAGCTGCTAGCCATTAAAGTGGCTTTTGAAGTTTGGCGACATCTGCTTAAGGGGGCCAAATTTCTGGTAGAAGTCCACACGGATCACTGGAACTTGGAGCACTTGAAGAGTCAGCGGAAGTTGAACCAGAGACAACAGAGATGGTCCCTGTTTTTTGAGAGATTCAACTTCCGCATTCACTATGTCACCCCTGCCCAGACCAAACAAGCTGATGCCTTATCCCGAAAGCCTGAGTTCGTCAGGGGAGAGACGGGAACCGCAGAATCGTGGTTGCTCAAAGCTGAGAACTTTGCTGCTGCCGGCAGAGCCCCGGCACAACTTCCGGTGGTCAATCCGGACCCGGGGGAAAAGAGGACTCTAAATGAACGGATCCAAGCATGACAGAAGGGAGACCCTTGGGTGCAGGAGCAGATAACCAAGAGGGTGCAATTCCCTTTCCAGGTTAAAAATGGCTTGTTGTGCCGCAGAGATTGTACTTTTGTTTCCCCTGGGCCTGAGAGAGAGGACATTCTCAAACTATGCCATGACAGCCGGGCAGCGGGGCATTTCAGGTTGTTCAAAACCCTGCAGTTGGTGCTAAGGGACTTCTGGTGGCCAAAGGTGCGAAGGGACGTCGAGGCACTTGCCCGGTCTGCCAGAGAGCCAAGAAGCAAGGGGGCAAGCCGGCGGGTTTGCTCCAACCGCTCCCCACTCCAGCTGCGCCGTGGAAGATGATCTCAGCCGATTTCATCACAGACTTGCCAAAGTCCAAGGGGTTCACCACGATCCTGGTCGTAGTGGACTGCCTTACTAAGATGAGTCACTTCATACCATGTGTAGGGGTGCCTACTGCCAAGGAGACTGCTGATATGTTTGTGAAACATGTGTTTCGCCTACATGGTCTTCCAGAGAGTTTGGTGACAGACCGGGGCAGCCAATTCACTTCCCTGTTCTGGCGAGCGGTTCAGAAAGCGTTGGGAATTGAGGCGCGGATGTCCACAGCGCATCACCCCCAGACCGACGGGCAGACCAAAAAGGGTTAACGCCACGTTAGAACAATATCTGAGATGTTATATCAACTATCAGCAGTACAACTGGGCGTCATTGTTGTCTTTGGCGGAGTTTGCATACAACAATGCGACGCAAGAATCCATCAAAGAGACTCCTTTCTTTGCAAACTATGGCTACCACCCGAGGTCCTATCCTCCAGTGGACAAGTCCGGAGACGTGCCTGCGGCGGAGGATTGGCTACAGGAGCTCACCGCAATGCAAGACATGCTCCGGGCCCAGTTAGACCAGGCCAGGCAAAAGACGATTACTAGCGGATGGCTGATCGGCGACACCAGGAGGGTCCAGAGATCCAGGTCGGAGACAAAGTTTGGCTGTCTACAAAGAACTTGCCCACACAAAGGCCTTGCTGCAAGCTTGATGCGAGATTTTTGGTAACCTACAAGGTGCTGGAAAGTGTGGGACCTGTTGCATTCAAACTACAACTCCCGGCGGACATGAAGATCCACCCAGTCTTTCACCGTTCCCTGTTGCGGCCGGCAAAGGGGGTGCGGCCTGACATCACGCAGCCGCCACCCCCTCCAGTGATGCGAGACGGCGAGGAGGAGTTTGAAGTCCAGGACATTTTGGATGCACGCCTCCGGCGCCGGAAGTTGGAGTATCTGATCGACTGGAAGGGGTTTGGACCGGAAGAGCGTTCGTGGACGCCGGCACGGGACGTCCACGCCCCGGACATTGTTGCACGCTTCCACCGCAAGTACCCTGACAAGCCCAAGCCTCGAGGGCGGCCTCGGAGGGGCCCTGAGGGGGGGGATAGTGTAGCAACCCCGTTCTCTTTCGTGCCTGGTGGGCAGGGGGCGGCCCCGGGGCTCTCGATTGCATTAGGGCCAATTGCAGCTGAGGTGGACATGGAGGAAGGGGATTATGAGGTAGCTGGGCCTTCTTCTCCCACTGAGAGCTTGGCATGGGATGATGGCTGGCCCGATGGGTATGAAAGCTGAGAAAGTCAGGCTGATACTGAAAGTGCTGATTCCAATAATCAGTATGAGAAACCAGGTGGTTTCGGGTCGCAGGAAAGGGTTAGGGAGATAGCGGAGGATGAGCCCATGGAAGCTGAAAGGGAGTCTGGCTCTCATGAAGATAGCGATCCAGGTGCTGGGAGGCAAGGACGGAGCTTTGATAGGAGACGGAGCATTGAGTCCAGCAGGAGGGAATGGCACTGAAGCCTAGAGCGCCAGAGGAGCGCTAGGTCCCGTAGTACAGATTGGCGCCGCAGCCTAGAGCATCGGGGGTCTCACCAAGGGACTTAAGTATAGGATCCGTGGAACAGATCCTCAGTTGCTCGGCCACTTCTGATTTGAAGGGAGTGAAGTGAGTGAAGATCCACGGAGCCAGGATTCAGGCTCGTGCCTTGCCAAGAAGTTTCTTGGGCCTTGTTTCCCTGAACTTTGCCTTGTTTGAATAGCCACTGACCAAGTTTGCTTTGATCCGCATTACTTATGCGGAGCTTTTGCCAAGTATTGCCTTTGGATTTATCTACGAACTCTTTACCATTTTTGATTGAACTTTTGGATACTTTTAAGGACAATTACTCTTTTCACCTGTTTTTATTATTCAATCAATAGTTAGCTGATTACCGTCTCTGTGTGTGTGATTAAGGGGCCGGGCCGAGACCCTGCATTGTGACACCTGCCTAGGTTTCATGTCGCCTTTCATTCCTTCCTTCTTTTTCTTTTCTCCTCTTCCCTCATATCTTCCTCCTCTTCCTTCCTCTTCTTTCTTTCCTTTCATCCTTCCTTCCTATTTCTTTTTTCTTCCTCCCTCCTTCCCTTCCCTTTCCTGTTTACTTGGCTCCCCTCATGCCTTTCCCCTTTTCTTTACCTCCCTTCTTCCTTTCCCTTCCCTATTTACTAGGCTTTCCTCATGCCTTTTCCCTTCCCTTTCCCCTTCTCTTCCCCCTTCCCTGTTTACTTGGCTTCCCTCATGCCTTTCCCCTTCCCTCCCTTTCCCCTTCTCTTCCCTTTTCCCTTCCCCCTTCCCTTCCCTTTTTACTTGGCTTCCCTCATGCCTTTCCCCTTCCCTTTCCCCTTCTCTTCCCCCTTCCCTTCCCTTCCCTTTTGACTTGGCTTCCCTCATGCCTTTCCCCCTTCCCTTTCTCTTCTCTTCCCCCTTCCCTTTCCCCTTCTCTTCCCTTTTCCCATCCCCCTTCCCTTTTTACTTGGCTCCCCTCATTCCTTTCCCCTTCCCTTTCCCCTTCTCTTCCCTTTTCCCTTCCTCCTTCCCTTCCCTTTTTACTTGGCTCCCCTCATTCCTTTCCCCTTCCCTTTCCCTTTCTCTTCCCTTTTCCCTTCCTCCTTCCCTTCCTTTTTTACTTGGCTCCCCACATTCCTTTCCCCTTCCCTTTCCCCTTCTCTTCCCCCTTCCCTTCCTCCTTCCCTTCCCTTTTTACCTGGCTTCCCTCATGCCTTTCCCCTTCCCTTTCCCCTTCTCTTCCCCCTCCCTTCCCCCTTCCCCCTTCCCTTCCCTTTGTACTTGGCTTCCCTCACGCCTTTCCCCTTCCCTTTCCCCTTCTCTTCCCCCTTCCCTGTTTACTTGGCTTCCCTCATTCCTTTCCCCTTCCCTTTCCCTTTCTCTTCCCTTTTCCCTTCCCCTTCCCTTCCCTTTTTACTTGGCTCCCCTCATTCCTTTCCCCTTCCCTTTCCCCTGCTCTCCCTCCTTCCCTTTCCCCTTCTCTTCCCTTTCCCCTTCCCCCTTCCCTTCCCTTTTTACTTGGCTTCCCTCATGCCTTTCCCCTTCCCTTTCCCCTTCTCTTCCCCCTTCCCTGTTTACTTGGCTTCTCTCATGCCTTTCCCCTTCCCTTTCCCCTTCTCTTCCCGCTTCCCCTTCTCTTCCCTTTTCCCTTCCTCCTTCCCTTCCTTTTTTACTTGGCTCCCCACATTCCTTTCCCCTTCCCTTTCCCCTTCTCTTCCCCCTTCCTTCCTCCTTCCCTTCCCTTTTACCTGGCTTCCCTCATGCCTTTCCTTCCCTTTCCCCTTCTCTTCCCCCTTCCCTTCCCCCTTCCCTTCCCTTTGTACTTGGCTTCCCTCATGCCTTTCCCCTTCCCTTTCCCCTTCTCTTCCCCCTTCCCTGTTTACTTGGCTTCCCTCATTCCTTTCCCCTTCCCTTTCCCTTTCTCTTCCCTTTTCCCTTCCCCCTTCCCTTCCCTTTTTACTTGGCTCCCCTCATTCCTTTCCCCTTCCCTTTCCCCTGCTCTCCCTCCTTCCCTTTCCCCTTCTCTTCCCTTTTCCCTTCCCCCTTCCCTTCCCTTTTTACTTATTTCCCTCATTCCTTTCCCCTTCCCTTTCCCCTTCTCTTCCCCTTTCCTGTTTACTTGGCTTCCCTCATGCCTTTCCCCTTCCCTTTCCCCTTCTCTTCCCGCTTCCCCTTCTCTTCCTTTTCCCTTCCCCCTTCCTTCCCTTTTTACTTGGCTCCCCTCATTCCTTTCCCCTTCCCTTTCCCCTTCTCTTCCCCCTTCCCTTCCTCCTTCCCTTCCCTTTTTACCTGGCTTCCCTCATGCCTTTCCCCTTCCCTTTCCCCTTCCCTTTCCCCTTCTCTTCCCCCTTCCCTTCCCCCTTCCCTTCCCTTTGTACTTGGCTTCCCTCTCATTCCTTTCCCCTTCCCCTTCCCTGTTTACTTGGCTTCCCTCATTCCTTTCCCCTTCCCTTTCCCTTTCTCTTCCCTTTTCCCTTCCCCCTTCCCTTCCCTTTTTACTTGGCTCCCCTCATTCCTTTCCCCTTCCCTTTCCCCTGCTCTTCCTCCTTCCCTTCCTCCTTCTCTTCCCTTTTCCCTTCCCCCTTCCCTTCCCTTTTTACTTGGCTTCCCTCATGCCTTTCCCCTTCCCTTTCCCCTTCTCTTCCCCCTTCCCTGTTTACTTGGCTTCTCTCATGCCTTTCCCCTTCCCTTTCCCCTTCTCTTCCCGCTTCCCCTTCTCTTCACTTTTCCCTTCCCCCTTCCCTTCCCTTTTTACTTGGCTCCCCTCATTCCTTTCCCCTTCCCTTTCCCCTTCTCTTCCCTTTTCCCTTCCTCCTTCCCTTCCCTGTTTACTTGGCTCCCCTCATTCCTTTCCCCTTTACCTCCCTTCTTCCCTTCCTGTTTACTTGGCTCCCCTCATGCCTTTCCCCTTTCCTTTACCTCCCTTCTTCCCTCCCCTCCCCCCTTCCCTTCCTGTTTACTTGGCTCCCCTCGTGCCTTTCCCCTTTCCTTTACCTCCCTTCTTCTCTTCCCTTTCCTTTCCTTCCCTCCCCTGCCCCTTCCTTCCTCTCCTTCCTTCCCCTCCCCATACCTTTCCCCTTTCTCTTCCTTCCTTTCTTCCTTCCCTTCTTTTTTCTTCTCCTCCCTCTATTTCCCTTCCCTTTCCTTCCTCTCCTTCCTTCCCTTCCCCCAGGCATGTAGCCGGGGCTAAAGGCTTCAGCCCCCGAAATTCTCAGGGTGGTCCGAAAAAGGCGTTACTGGTACATTATTTAAACTGTTATGTTTATTCATATCATGATCTGATCACCATGCTCATTATATCCCACATTAATGGGGTTATTGGGATAACAATACAAAAAGGTTTGCTAGAGTAGACCCTCTTCCACCCAGTCTCAGCCCCTCGAACCAAACTCAGCCCCCGAACAAAAATCCTGGCTACGGCCCTGCCTTCCCCTATACCTTTTCCCCTTTCTCTTCCTTTCTTCCTTCCCTTCTTTTTCTTTCTTCTCCTCCTCTGTCCTTTCCTTCTTTCCCTTTCCTCCTCCCTCCCTTCCTTCCCTCACAAACATGCCATCTTTCTTTCCCAGTGACATCACAGAGGGCCACTTCACCTAGTAACCGATTAGTTATAAACACGCACGCACCCACACACGCTCTTTGATACACATACTCTACTGATTTCTTTATTTGTACTTTTTCCTGTTAAAAAATGGATTTTGTAAAATGGGAAAACAACTCGAAGGCACGCAACACCAACAAGAAAAAAGTCTCACGAATCAATGGAAAACTGGGGGGCCAACACTGTTTTCTATGGGTTGAATATGCCTACTCTAACCTCAGATCTAGCCAGTGGGTTTAGTCTAGGATGCTTCCCTTTTCCTTCCAAACACAAGTGAGGAACAGCAGTGGAGCAACCCAGAGCGCCTTGGAGAGAAGACAGGCCCACAGCTGCAGAGCTGGCGCCATAAATCACGGCGCCAGACCGTCCTTCGTTCCTTCTGTTCTTCGTGTGTCTCAAACGTGGTTGCAGCCTGGCGATTATTATGATTCCCAACAATGTCTTTTTCATGCTAGACATGAAACGCGGAATCTGGCGCGGTCTATGGGAGCCCTCCCCCTTCGCCAACAGCCGGAATATCTAGGAACCTGACATTTTGGGGCCTGCTGGGCAGGTGTGCAATGCGCGGAGGAGCGTCCAGGGCCGACTTCGCTTGCTGAGGTCTCAACATCAGGGATGAATTAGCTGGCAAATGTAAAACAGAGGGAAGGATGGGGAAACAACCCTTGGTCGGGTTTCTTTCTTTCCCTCGGTGGTTGGCTTGGTGAGTCACATGTATCGTACATACACAAACACACACACACACATGTATCCCGGAGCCAAATGCGAGATTCTTTCCTGTCTATCCTGTAAACAAATGGTCCAGCTGTTTTCTGCTAAGATCCACTGTTTCCAAACTTAGGCTCTCTTGTATAAACCCCGATGTAAATGGTATTTAAAGTGTCATACACAATAAGCGTTTAATGCCGGTCCATAAATCACAGGTGGGTTGCGCGGAGCAGCTGCAGATTTTCTGGAGACTGGGCCACTGCTCGAAAGGGCAAAGCGCGCGTGAGGAAGACGTTCTCAAAGGAACTGAGAAGGTGCTGTTTTGTTGGAATATACTTCCCTTATATCAGGGCTGTCAACAGGCGGCCTGGGGGCCACTTACGGCCCCCGGAGCCCCTTCCCTCCGGCCCCTAACTTGTTTTAATAAAATACAAATTAAAAATTAAAAATAAAATTAAAAATATA
>JARBWK010000502.1:0-29932 GCA_030556195.1 Anolis apletophallus | reverse complement strand
CTTCTCCCAAGTCTTCCTTTCCTTCTCCTTCCTTTCTTTTCACTTCCCTCTCCCCCCTCGTTCTTTTCTTCTTTTCCCTTCATGAATTTACTTTTTCCTCACTCCTTTTCTTTTCTTTTCCCCACCCTTTCCTTTCCTCCCTTCCCATTTCCTTCCCCCCCTTGTCTCTCTCCTGATTTTATTTTCTTCCTTTTCCACAGTTCGTTCTTCTTTTCTTTTTTCCTCTGCCCTTCCTTCCTTTATTTCCTCTGTCTGTATTTCTTTCTTTCCCCCTTCCTTCCTTCCTTCCTTCCTTCCTTCCTTCCTTCCTTCCACCTTCTCTTCCTTCCCAGAGTCCCGAGCGTGCCTTTTGCAGAGCCAGGTCTGAAGTGTCCCGTCACTCTTGCCGGGGGAATCCTTTTCTCATAGTATGTACTAGGGTTGGTCTCTGCGGTTTAAAAATTATTTGAAATTGGATTACATTCGTATAAAAAGTTAATTTAATTGTTTTTTGAACCATGTGCTCCAACCCGGAAGTATAATTTCTTTACCGAACCTGGGAGCCGCCATTTTTCTTAATTATTGTAATTAGATCATATCTTCTCTCTCAGTTATTCTAACAGGAATATTTATCTCCTCCAAAATAGCTTTTCAGGGTACTTACAGTCATATCATGGCCCTTTGCCTGGTCGGAGGATAATTAAAGTAAAAGGCCTCCTGGAGGAAATGAAGAAGCAAGGGGAAACCATAGAGAAAAATCGGGGGCTCCTAGAACACCTTGGAGGATTGAAGGGAAAAAAGCCCTTTAAACATCCAGAAAATCGGGGTAGGTAGTAGGGAAGGAGGAGAAGCAGAGAATAAAGGCTGAAAGAAGAGGAGGAGGGAGTGACAAGACCACAGAATGAAGAAGGAAAAACTACAGAAGCAAGGCGAAACCATAGAGAAGAACCGGGACTACTAGAGCGCCTTGGAGGACTGAAGGGGGAAAAGCCTTCACACACTTTTCCTCCAACCAAGCAGAAGAGCCGCACAGCACTGTGATACTCTGGCTCGTTAGATCTTGTCGGGAGGGGCTACGAGACCCCCTGGGAAAAATTATCAACAGCTCCCTTGAGCAAGGAGTGTTCCCAGGGGGTGTGAAAGAGGCAAATGGTAAGCCCTCCCTGCTGAAGACGCCGACTTTAGATCTTTCGGCTCCCTCCAATCATCGGCCTGTGTCCATTTTGCCTTTTTTAGGCAAGGTAATTGAGAGGGCAGCAGCGGATCAGCTGCAGCAGTTCTTAGAAGACACAGCTGGACTTGATCCCTTCCAGTCCGGCTTCCGTATTGGGCATGAGACGGAGACCGTGCTTGTCGCCATTACAGACCAACTTCGCCGCCAGCTGGACCAGGGCGGATCAGCCCTGCTCGTCTTGTTAGATCTGACAGCAGCGTTTGATACCGTAGACCATGAGCTGTTAGCCCACCGCCTAGCCGTGACTGGAGTCAGGGGGACTGCCCTTAAATGGGTGGCCTCCTTTCTCCAGGATCGGGACAGCGCGTGGAGAGGGAGAGGAGGTCTCCGGGAGGCTCCCATTAAGCTGTGGGGTCCCCAGGGGCCATCCTCTCGCCCTTATTATTCAACATCTACATGCGCCCCCTGGCCCAGCTGGCCGGGCGACTTTGGTCTGGAGTGTTATCAGTACGCGGATGACACCCAGCTTCTGCTGATAATGGACGGCAGGCGGGAGACCGTACCCGATTGTTTCCATCAATGCCTTGAAGCCGTGACTGGATGGCTGCGCGCCAGCCGGCTGAAGGTGAACCCGTCGAAGACGGAGATCTTGTGGCCTGGTCGCCCTGGGCTGGATGAGTGCCGGTTGCCTACCCTGGATGGCGAGCGTCTTAGCCCGTCACCCTTGGTTAAGAGCTTAGGTGTTAAACTGGACTCCCTGCTGACCATGGAGGCCCAGGTCTCCATGGTCAGCAGGGTGTCGTTTTTCCACCTACGGCAGGCTAGGCGACTGGCCCCCTACCTGTCCAGGGATGACCTGGCCACGGTGATCCAAGCGACGGTCATCTCGAGACTGGACTACTGTAACGCCCTCTACGTTGGCCTTCCCTTGTTGACAATCCGGAAACTCAAGCTGGTGCAGAATGCCGCTGCTCGCTTGCTGGTGGGAGCACCAGTGAGGGAGCACATCACTCCCATCCTCCGGCAACTGCACTGGCTTCCTATCGAGTACCGGATCGCCTTCAAGGTGCTGGTTTTAACCTTTAAGGCCTTACACGGTCTGGGGCCTGTGTACCTGAGGGACCGCCTTACCCGTTCCCCGAGATCACTGCGCTCGGAAGAGCAAAATTTGTTGGTGGTTCCATTGTCCCGCTCCTGCTATCTGTCCAGCACTAGACAGAGAGCTTTCTCTGCTGCGGCTCCAGTACTCTGGAATTCGCTCCCTGAGCACATTCGAGCGACCCCTGAACTCCTTCCCTTCCGAAGGGAATGTAAGACGGCTTTTTTCAGGTTAGCGTTTGGCTAATCCCAAACGTGACTAGCTCGCCCTGTCTCAGCAAAGAATTGTAGACCTGTTCCACCTCGGTTATGTACCATGTTTTTATTACGTGTTTTACTGTATGTTTTATTGTATGCTTGAAATTGTGATCCGCCCCGAGCCTGCAGGGAGGAGCGGAATATAAACCGAAGAAATAAATAAATAAATAAATAAATAAATAAGTCACCCTAAAAAGCAATTTTGGAGAAGGTTGATATATTCCTGTTACAAGAACCTCATACTGTATAAGTTGGTGAAGTGAAATGTTTCCCCCTTGATTTGCCTGTGATGTCAGCCCTGTTTTCCTGCTGTGCGCATGCGCTGGAATAAGAATTAATGAATTTTGTTATTAATTACATATCAATTAAGAATTTTTTTGGAATTTTTTTTGTAAGTATTTCTATTACTAATAAAAAAATCCCCCCATTGTATTTTAGAACCATTTTTTTATGGATCAACCAACCCTAGTATGTACGTATATACTCACATTTAGTTGAATTCAGTCTTAAAATATATTATATATATTATATTGGCTCTCACTGAAATAAATTTCCAAATATTTTGCTTTCGTGGCTCTCTGAGTCAAAAAGGTTCCCAACTCCTGATCTAAAGGGTTAAATGTTTTGGGCAGCTATACTTCTGTGTGCTCTGCTTGGACGTCTTACCCACTGGGCCCTGTTCCAAAGTGGCCCATACAATTCAAAAATAATTGCAGGCCCTCCTTGGCTCCTCTTGGCTGATTTAGAGCAGTGCTCTTGGGCAGAGAGAGAGTCTCGAGGGGCCCTCCACAGATTCCGCACAAACAAAACCCTTCAGCCCTTCAAGTGATGCCATCTGGTGCTTTTAGCCACAGCTGGGTGGACCTCCGAGAGTACTCAGAATGGAGGCAAGAACCCTAGAGTTGAATCCTAGTATCCCCACCTTCAGATGCAAGGAGAGCCGGGTAATAAATGTTTTGTTGTTGTTGTTCAGGTAGAAGAGGCCTCAAGGGGCATCCAGTCCAACCCCATTTCGCCAGACTGGTAGACACAATCCAAGTTCTCCCTGTTACCGAGCAGAATTTGGGCCCATAAGAGGTGAGAGCCCTAGTGACCAAAAAGAGGCATCGAACCCCTTGGTGAGCAAAGGCGGGACACATAAAACCCCACCCCAAGATTTCCCAATAAGTCTCACCAAGTTGAAGAAAAACCACCAAGGTCTTTATTTCTCATCAGCTGAAGAGGATGACACCGCAATATCCTTGTCGCAAAGCAGTCATAAAGTTACATTCAAAATACATGCCATTTTATAAGGTTACTGGTTCAAATTTCCCACTTCCCGCCCCCCAGACCAGCTTTGTGTTGATTGGATGGAATTGCTGGGAGTTTGATACAACGCAAAAGCAACTAGGGTTGCAAATGATGAACGGAAACTCAAGGTCAATTCCCAAGCAAACCCTTCAGTACTTTCTGTTGGTAATGAGAGTTCAATATGCCAAGTTTGGTTCAATTCCATTGTTGCAAGAGTTCAGGATGCTCTTTGATTGTGTGTTAACTATAAATCCCCGAAACTGTAACTCCCAAATGTCAAGGTCCATTTTCCCCAAACTCCATCTGTGTTCACCTTTGGGCATATTGAGTATTCATGCCAAGTTTGGTCCTGATCCAACATTGTTTGAGTCCACAGTTTCCTCTGGATATAGGTGAACTACAACTCCAAAACTCAAGGTCTATGCCCACCAAACTGTATTTTCTCTTGGGTATGGGAGTTCTGTGTCGGAAGTTTGTGTCTTTCTGCCATTCCTGCCAGGATATCTATGTTGTGTTCATCGAAACAGGTCCAGGTTTCACACTGAGTGTATAAATACATTTAAAAACATATTAACTATTTGTATTACTGTGTTAGAGTGTCATTTTGTGCCATTTTGGTTGGTGGTCTGCCCCGGGATTTTGTAAATGTAAAAAAATGTGCCGCGGCTCAAAAAAGATTGAAAAACACTGCTCTAAGGACAGAAGAGCAGATGATTCAACCTTTTGCAGAAGTTCTCGGCATTACTTCGCAAACGAAGATTCTTAGGAAGGACTCATCCCACGCTTTTTACAAGCGCTGATGACTAAAAAGGCCAATCTGAGATAGGCAAGTTCGGTTGCAGAAAGCACAGCAGAAAGTCTCCTTGCATAATGTTGTTTCCAAGTTGCGGTTCTTTCTGTGTTGTCATTTCTCTTCGAGACCCGTTCGCCGTGTCTTCTCGACAGAGGCCGCAGCATTGTGGATAGTGCGTCTCCCATGCCTCCCGATGTGAGGCCAGGGTGGACCATTGTTGGTGATCAATCTGGCCGAGCCTGAGATGTTGTTTCAGGGAGTCCTTATATCTCTTTTTGGGAGCGCCTCTCTTGCGCTGACCCGTGGCGAGTTCACCGTAGAGTAGTATCTTTGGGAGGCGGTGGTCCTCCATCCTAGAGACCTCATGCCCTGCCCAGAGCTGCTGTGTTCTCAATAGCATGGCCTCAACGCTGGTGATCCCTGCTTGCTCGAGGACAGCAACATTCGTCACAGTCGGTCCCGTGTATATTTAGGATTGTGCGAAGATAGCGCTGATGAAAGCATTCGAGGAGTCGTAGGCAGGGCCGGCCTCACCTTTTTCAGGGGTAGGCAAAGAAAATTTTGGCGCCCCGGCCGCCGCATCACTCGGTCCCGCCTCCGCCGCCGCCTCGCCTCCGCCTCGCCTCCGCCGCCTCCACCACCGCTGCCCGCCGCCGCCTCTGCCACCGCCGCCTCCGCTGCCTCCACCGCCTCGCGCTGCCGCTGCACAGCCGGCCCCATGCGCCGGCTACGGCGTGCCTCCCCAAAGCACGGACATTTCTGCCCATGGGCGAATGTCTGCTGGTCTGGCGCGCCTCCCAGCACGGACATTTCTGCGCATGCGCAAATGTCCGCTGGGTCCCGAGCGCGTGCGGCTTTGGAGCCAGCGCGCAGGCGTGCTCGGGACCCAGCGGACATTCGAGCATGCGCAGAAATGTCCGTGCTTTGGGAGGCGCGCCACAGCCGGCGCATGGGGCCGGCTGTGCAGCGGCGGCAGGGGTGGAGGCGAGGTGGCGGCGGAGGCGGCGGAGGCAGGTTGGCGCGGCGCCGCCCTCCCAGCCAGAGACGCCCCGCCCAGCCGGTCGCGCACTACGCGGCCGCTTACATTGCGGAATCGCAAAGGCCGGCTCTGGTCGTAGGTGTTGGCGATAGGTGACCCATGTTTCAGACCCATAGAGGAGAATACACAGTACGCAAGCCTCTCCCCACTGCAAGGGGGCGCCAATGGAGAGGTTTTGCAGAAGCAATAAAAGGCGAATGGACTTTAGGCTGGTCTATCCTGATGAACTAGTTCACTCTCTCGCCATCTTCCAGGAAGGTTCAACTGTCCTACGGCCCCATCTACACGGCCATATAATACAGTTCCACAATACAGTCTCACTGCATTGAAACTTCATTATGTGGCAATGTAGATCCAAGTCCAAAATCGGGAGGCTGTTTCTAGATCAGTATCTCCAAAGCACAGCAAGGGGAAAAGCAGGGAAGCTGAAATGAATGCAGTTAATAACAGAGCCATGGAGGGCAGGGGGAGAGACGGATGCTCTCCTCAATGAAGGATTAAGTAATTATCATTTTGCCCGACGAATCCGCCGGTGCCGGCGCCTCTCCCCCTCTGATGAGAAAGCGATGCACATCGAAAATCATCAGCCACAAATTTGTTTCTGAATTGCACCGTTGTCGCAAGTGTCACTTTAATAGCATCTTCCTGCGAAATGACGGGCAGGAATGAGCGTCCTTCAGGATGATTTATCCCCCGGATTAGGAGCGGGTTGGAAAAATACACCGAACCTAAATCACTGTCAGCTTTGGAACAACAGCCAAACAAAAGTGCCGCCCCTTTCGGGAAATAAAGAGTAAGCCCTGGGTGCGTCTACACAGTGAAATTAATGCAGTTTGACACCACTTTAACTGCCATGACTCAATGCTATGGCAGTTGTACTTTGCTGGGGGGCCAGGAAAAGGCCGGAAAGAAGTCGATTTAGCATGCGAGCTACCTTTATAACAACCAAGTCAAAAAGATCTACCTGGTGCGTTCCTGGTCCTCCGCTGCGTGCGCACTCCCACCGCGCGCTCCCGCCACTACCTTCCGGCCGCGCGGGGCTCCTTCCGCCAATGAGGCTTTAGTGGGTGGGCCCGGGCACTCGCTCTTGTCACGGTGTGGTGACGTGACCGCCATTGGTTGCTCCTGGGGGGAGGGGCGGGAGCAAGGTAAAGGCGCGCGCAGGGATAGGATGCGAGGCTGTGGGAGGGAGTGTGTGTGTGTCGCCGGAGGAAGATGGTCCCCGCGGGGGGCTGCAGGTGACGAGTGCACCCTCGATGCCGATGAGTGAAGCCTGGACGGGGCCCCGCCTCGCACTCTGCCCTGTCTCTCGCCTCGGCCCTTGGCGGCACTGGGGCCCCGTCCAGGCTTCACTCACCGGCATCGAGGGTGCGCTCGTCAGCTGCAGCCCTACCGCGGGGACCATCCTCCTCCGGTGAGGCCTTCTCTCACACACACACAGCCTCGCATCCTATTCCTGCGTGCGCCTTCGCCTTGCTCCTGCCCCCTCCCCAGGAGCAACCAATGGGCGCTCACGTCACCACACCGTGACAAGAGACGAGCGCCAGGGCCCGCCCACGAAAGCCTCATTGGCAGAAAATCCCGTGCGGGCAGAAGGCGGCGGCGGGAGCGCGCGGCGGGAGTGCGCGCGCGCAGAATCGCCCCCTCCCGGCTGCGAGCGACCTCACGTGGACTCAGGATTGACTAGTCAATCGAGATCGACTTCCTGGGCAGCCCTGGATTAGAGAGCTGGACCAACAGCAACGTCATGAATTTCGGCAGGGAGAAAGGTATGGTACTACACTTTGGCCATACAAAATCAAATGCACAGAAATAGGATGGGAGACATTTGGCAGTGTGATACGGCAGCTAAAAAATCCAATGAGATTCTGGGGTGCGTCCATGGGAATGAATGCAGTGTCCAGATTGAAGGGGGTCCTAACCCCGCCCCCTTCTGCTTTGGTCAGGCCTCACCTGGAAGAATGCTACGAGGGCGGGTCAATAAGTCTGTGACTTTTTGAATGAAACACAGGTTTTTGGATTAAAAAATCATTTTATTTTCAAGCGTAGTCTCCTTTGAGCTCTATACACTTTGCCCAACATTTCTCCAATTTTTTTATTCCTTCCAAAAATAAGATTTGTCGAGGTCATCAAAATACGGTATTTGTTTGTGAGATGATTTCATTGTTGGAGTCAAATCTCCTTCCGCCGAGCCATTTCTTCTTTTTTCTTTTTTAAAATTTTATTGGTTTTCCACAAACAAACAAACAGAACACATATACTTGCTAGTAAAAACAAAAGAAAAGGGAAGAGAGAGCAGGGAGAGCAGGGGGGAGACACAGTTGGGGATGTCCAGAGAGGGACTGGGCAAAGGTGGGGCGAGGTCGTCCGGAGGGGCAGGAGGGAGGGGCAGAAAAAGAAAAAAATCTTGACGTGAGTTCAGGTTATCTTACAGTTCTTTAAGGTAGCTTTGGCCCGTTTGGTTATGATATAATTCTACAAACATTAGTTGTCAATAATCAAACATATTCCTAGAGATTTCTCTAGGTTCTTCATATATCGATTGTCCATTCTATCTTAATTTCTCTCCAATATCCGATAATCAATGTCCAGTCCGTTTTTTCCATGTTTATATTATGGCTCAGTAGTGTGGTTAGGCGGTCCATCTTCATAATTTCCATAACCTTCGATCGCCAGTCGTTCAGAGTAGGCAACTCCTTCTCCCTCCGGCGTCTTGCGAGCGTTAGTCTAGCCGCTGTTATGAGATATATAAACAATTTTTCTACATTCCTTTCTAATTTAAAGTCGAGCAAGCCCAGTAATAGGTATTCAGGTCTCAATTCAAATTTAATATCTAAACAAAGCTGAATTTCTCTATATATTTTTTCCCAAATTTTTTTAACCTTTCTACAGCCCCACCACATGTGGTATAAGTTTCCCTCTTCTTTTTTGCACTTCCAACATCTCGAGTCATATCTCCGATTGATTATGGCTAGGGTTGTTGGTCTGATATACCACCTATGTAGTATCTTCATGTAGTTCTCTTTTAAATCATAAGAGTATGTATATTTATTTATTTATTTATTTATTTATTTATTTATTTATTTGTTCCATCTTGTATTCCGCTCCCTGCAGGCTCGGGGCGGATAACATCGTAAAAACTCGGCAGGCATGTCACATCCATGTCGCCGTACAATAAAATACAACATAAAATACAACAAAGGTCCCGAGGTAAAATTATGTACATGCTGAAGCATTCCCTGAGCCAGGGTGCTGATTAAGAAGATGGGTACGCTCGGCTTGCTAGCCTAGCCGAAGGCCAGTTTGAACAGGGCGGTCTTACAAGCCCTGCGGAACGGGATAAGCTCCGTGGCGGCTCGGACATCGTCCGGGAGAGAGTTCCAGAGTACCGGAGCCGCCACAGAGAAAGCCCTTTGCCTGGTAGCAGACAGGTGACAGGTGCGGACCGATGGAATCAGGAGCAGGTTCAACTCCTCCGAACGTAGTGATCTCGGGGAATGTATGGGGCAAGGCGGTCCCTCAGGTACGCAAGGCCCTAGGCCGTGTAGAGCTTAAAGGTTAACACCAACACCTTGAAAACAATTCGGTACTCAATAGGCAGCCAGTGCAGTTGCCGAAAGATGGGTGTGATGTGCTCCCTTACCGACGTTCCCGTCAGCAAGCGAGCAGCGGCATTCTGCACTAGCTTGAGTTTCCGAACTGTCGCCAAGGGAAGGCCAACGTAGAGGGCGTTACAGTAGTCTAATCTCGAGATGACCGTCGCTTGGATCTTTAAATGGGTTTTCCAAGTTCTTTCCCATGATTCTAATATAATATTATGCCCAAAATTTTTTTGCCCATTGAATCATAGTATTTTTTTATCAACTCTTGTTCCGTGGCCATTTCTTCAGGTTTGGAAACAAGAAATAGTCACTCGAGGCTAAATCCTACCCATGCCTAGTCTCCAGCCCTTATGTCTCGCAAAGCCATCGCAGGCAATGGACTGGTCACCCAATAGCTGAGGTCACTTTGCACAGAAGTTCCTCAAATGGAGAAAACTTTCTGAATACAATCTTGAGCCTTGCTCCAAATAAACAAACGCTGTGAGGGAGGAAGCCGCGTCTAGGAGGAAATGCGATCTTTCTGCATTCTGTGGGCAGAGAGAACCACGGGGTGTAATGTAACCATGTTAATTATGTTTGATGGACGAACAAAAGACAGGCCCCATGTTACAAAATGGGGATTGCAGAGATTGAGTTTTTTCTTTGCTGGAGTCGGACAAGGTTTGGTCAAGTTTTCCAAATAGGAAAGAGACACAGGGAGCTACTTGTTTCTACTGAAATGTAAAATCTGAGCGGCGTTTCTTCCCATTCCGCCACACAAAAGGGACGAAGATGCTAGATTGTCTCGCAGCCGCTGCGAATATTAATCTGGCCCAGTTAATGATTTCTCCCTCCTCCCCCCCCTTTCCCTTTTTTCCCAGGGCAAGCTGCAAAATTGTTTTAAATTAATTTTAGAAATTACTGTTCCTCCCTGCCTTTTAGCGCTTCTTGCACCACATTAAGTCAGTTTACCCTGATGGGCGAATGCCTTTATGAATGTTAATATGTAACTAATCACACAAACACAAAATTAAAAACTCTCTCTCTCTCTCTCTCTCTCTCTCTCTCTCTCTCTCTCTCTCTCTTCACTTTGGGAGAGAGATCGTTGTAATTGGAACAATCTCCAAGAAATGCAAGGAAAAGCTTCTCCGGCTGCCGTTTATGATCAGCTCTGTCACTCTTGTAATGCAGGGATTCAATGAAATGCATTTGATGCAATGCTGTTGTGTTGGAATGGGAAAAAATTGCCCATATTATGTAGTTTTGGGACCCCGTATTTATGAGATACACCCCTACTTTTGGGCGCACCCTATTGCCAGCAAAGGGGATGTTTGCATTGTGTCCTGTTTATGGTTACTTTGCCACCTTGAGTCCCTATATCAGAGAAAAGGCAGGAGAAAAATAATATACCTTATATACTCGAGTATAAGCTGACTGTAATGATAATGGACGCCTTCTGCTAGAGTTTTGTGCAGAACAGCAGCTGACTATTACAAACACCATCTTTCAGCAGAAAGATAGCTTGAAGACCACCTGGATGCATGGCCGGATTACCCATAAGGCCAGACAAGGCCATGGCCTCGGGTGGCGGATTTTGGGGGCGGCATTTCCGGCCCTGAAGGAAGGGGTGAAGGAAGGAGTGGCGCCCGCCCGCGGGACAAGGAGCCAGGGGGAAGTCCCGCTGCCCCTAGGGCGATTGACGCAGTGGGCGCCACTCCTTCCCTCAGTGAAGGGAGGAGGTGCGCCGGTGCGAGCGGTGGCAGGGGAAGCCGCGTGAGTCTTCCTAAGGGCGGGACTTCCGGCGGCGCCTGGTGCGTCATGCCGGCTCCGCCCCTCCTCCCTTCAGTGAAGGGAGGGCGGAACCGCGTGACGCACAAGGCGCCGCCGGAAGTCCCGCCCCTAGCGTGACTCATGCGGCGTCCCCACCGCCGCCCCGCTCGCCCGTGCCCCAAACACGAGCGGGGCGGCAGTGGGGAAAGCCGTGTGAGTCGCCCGAGCGGCGGGACTGCCAGCGGCGCCTTCTCCCTCAGTGAAGGAGAAGGCGCCGCTAGAAGTCCGCCTGCTAGGGCGACTCGCGGCGGCTCCCCACCGCCGCCCGCCGTGTTTGGGGCACGGGCGAGCGGGGTGGCGGTGGGGAAAGCCGTGTGAGTCTCCCTAAGGGCCGGACTTCCGGCGGCGCCTGTGTGTCATGCTGGTTCCTCCCCCTCCCTTCACTGAAGGGAGGAGGGGCGGAGCCGCTGTCGCCGTGACCCACAAGGCGCCGCCGGAAGTCCCACCCTTAGGGAGACTCATGTGGCTTCGCCCGCCGCCGCGCTCGCACCGGCGCACCTTCTCCCTTCACTGAGGGAAGGAGTGGCGCTGGGTGCGAGCGCGGCGGCAGCGGGGGAAGCCGCGTGAGCCACCCTAGGGGTGGGACTTCCGGCGGTGCCTTGTGCGTCACGCCGCCCCCGCCCCTGGAAGAGGCCCCGCCCCCGGGGGGGCGGCGTTTAGACCGGGCGGCCTCGGGCGGCACAGGCCGCTAATCCGGCCCTGCCTGGATGCATCCCCGATCCAAGCACTGACACCTCATTGACTATATTTTAGTGTGGCATGGAAACATTCGTGATGTCCGTCATACTTGAGTGATGCCCAGTGCAGAATGTCAAACAGACCATCGCCTTGTAAGATGTAAACTAAATCTACACCTTAAGTTCAAACCAAAGAGGTGTGGCATCTTAAAGAGGAGACTCCAAGTCAACAATCTTCAACAGGCTGCTGTGAGAGACAACTTCCAGGCAAATCTGCAAACAAAACTTGAAGACCACCCTACAGATTCTTCTCCTACAGCGCTTTGGCAACACATCAAAAACAGTATCCTGCAGTCTGCTGAAGAATCCCTAGGATTCTCCCTCAAGAAAAATCAAGACTGGTTTGATGAAAACAACCAAGAGATCCAGGAGCTGTTGGCAAAGAAGAGAACTGCTCACCAGGCACACCTCGCCCAGCCATCCTACCATGTAAGAAAAGCAGCCTTTCGTCTTGCATGTAGTAAACTCCAACAAAAACTCCGAGACATTCAGAACAAGTGGTGGATCGATTTAGCAGAAAAGACACAACGTTGTGCAGATCTGGGTGATCCCAGAGGTTTTTACAAAGCTCTCAAAGCAGTGTTTGGACCTACTTATCAGGTCCAAAGCCCCTTATACAGTACAGATGGTCAAACACTAATTACTAATCAAGCCTCCATCCTGAACCAATGGGCTGAACATTTTCAGAGTCTCTTCAATGCCAACCAAGTAGTCCAAGGTTCAGCTATCCATCACATGATCCAACAACCAATGAGAAATGAACTGGACGCAGCTCCCACTCTGGAAGAGACCCTCGAGGCCATACAGCAGGTGAAAAATGGCAAGGCAGTCGGGATCGATGGGATCCCACCCGAAGCTTGGAAACAGGGAGGTCATGTACTTCATGCTAAGTTCCACGAGCTCCTTGTGAGTTGCTGGGAAAAAGGTGAACTGCCATCAGATCTCTGAGATGCAGTTATCATCACCCTGCATAAGAAAAAAGGAACAAAATCCGATTGCTCAAACTATCGAGGTAAAACTCTGTTCTCCATTGCTGGAAAAATCCTTGCAAGGATACTCCTGAACAGATTAGTTCCTGCTATGGCAGAAGAACTTCTCCCGGAAAGCCAATGTGGCTTCAGAGCTAATAGGAACACCACAGGTATGGTATTTGCCCGTAGACAACTGTAAGAGAAATATAGAGAGCAGAACAAAGGACTCTATGTAACATTTGTCGACCTCACCAAAGCCTTCGACACTGTGAGCAGGAAAGGTCTGTGGCAGATCCTGGAACGTCTAGGATGTCCCCCCAAATTCCTCAAAACGATTATCCTGTTACATGAGGGCCAGCGCGGTTAAGTCAGATACGGCGATGCTCTCTCGGAGCCCTTTCTCATAACTAATGGAGTGAAGCAAGGTTGTGTTCTTGCACCAACCCTATTTACAATCTCCTTCAGCATGATGCTCCAAGGGACTACGGCAGATGGTAGCTTGTTCAACTTAAGCCGTCTGAAGGCTCGCACGAAGACTCTAAACTATCTAGTCCGTGAGCTGCTTTTTGCTGACGATGCTGCCCTTGTCGCTCATTCAGAAGCAGCTCTGCAGTGCCTCACATCCTGCTTTGCCACAGCTGCAGAGCTGTTTGGGCTGGAAGCCACCCTGAAGGAAACTGAAGTTCTCTACCAGCCCGCACCACAGGAAGAACACCATCATCCCCACGTCAGCACAGGCGAATCTATGCTTAAGTCCGTTCAGCAGTTCACGTACCTGGGAAGCATCTTCTCTTCAGACGCCAAGATTGAGAAAGAGATAGATCACAGATTAGCAAAGGCATAGAGAGCATTCGGAAGGCTTCACAAAAGAGTCTGAAGCAACAAGCACCTGAGGCAAAGCACCAAAATCAGTGTGTACAGAGCTATCATACTGTCTATTCTCCTCTATGGGTCTGAAACATGGGTCACCTATCGCCAACACCTACGACTTCTCGAACGCTTTCATCAGCGCTGTCTTCGCACAATCCTAAATATACACTGGACCGACTATGTGACGAATGTTGCTGTCCTTGAGCAAGCAGGGATCACTAGCATTGAGGCCACGCTATTGAGAACACAGCTGCGCTGGGCAGGGCACGTCTCTAGGATGGAGGACCACCGCCTCTCAAAGATACTACTCTATGGTGAACTCGCCATGGATCAGCGCAAGAGAGGTGCCCCCAAAAAGAGATACAAGGACTCCCTGAAACAACACCTCAAGCTCGGCCAGATTGATCACCAACAATGGTCCACCCTGGCCTCACATCGGGAGGCATGGAGACGCACTATCCACAATGCTGCGGCCTCTGTCGAGAAGACACGCCGAACGGGTCTTGAAGAGAAATGACAACACAGAAAGAACCGCAACTTGGAAACAACATTATGCAAGGAGACTTTCTGCTGTGCTTTCTGCAACCGAACTTGCCTATCTCAGATTGGCCTTTTTAGTCATCAACGCGCTTGTAAAAAGCGTGGGATGAGTCCTTCCTAAGAATCTTCGTTTGCGAAGTAATGCCGAGATAAAATAATGAATGTAATAATAATAATGGAAATGTATATAATAACAATAATAGAGTAAAATAAAATAATAAAAGAGTAGAAAATAGTAGTCAATAAGTAAACTTTATTACGGTCGATGACCAGATCATAATGTAATGAAATAATAGAGTAACAATATAAATGCAATAATACCAATAATAATACATAGAGTAAAATAATAAATGTAATAATAATAGAGTAAAATAATAAATGTAATAATAACAATAATAAATAGAGGAAAATGTAATAAAATAATAATAGAGTAAAATAATATAAATGTAATAATAGAGTAAGATAATAAATGTAATAAAAATAATAACAACAGAGTAAAATAATAAATAACCTTGACTCGAGTATAAGCCGAGGGGGACTTTTTCAGCCAAAAAAGGGGGCTGAAAAACTAGGCTTAAACTCGAGTATATACAGTAATATAAAATAAAATAAATATATTTTATATTATTTTTATCACGTCTTTCCCTTGGAATAAAGACTCTAGGTGGCAAAGTAATCCTAAATAGGACACAATGCAAATAAAAACCATGCATTAAATTAAACCCTTTATGTTATTACTGCATGTTTGGCTATGAATAGAATTCATTTGGTGCCCTTTTCTACCATCAACCGGGCCCCTTTGTGAAAGCATCGTCAAATTAAAACTTGCCATTAATCAGAAGCGATTAAAAGGTGCCATTAATCAGCAGCAATTAAATTCCATTAATTAGAAAGGAGTTGCAAGTGTTGGGAAGTCTGCATAGGGTGGTGTAATGGGAGAGCCTAGAGCTGGCCAAGTTTGAAGACGCACGTTACAGGTTTTGCAACATAAGAGACATTCGGGGTCCAGCTGAATACGGCGAAAAGTAGGAGGAACTGCTCTACAGGAAATGACATCACTGGAAGATTTGCATGAGTTCCATAATAATCACTAAGAGATGCATGCACCTAATCAGTAGGCCTGGTTAGGTTTTTCATATCTTGATCAAATTCGTATTAAATTTGCTTCGAAATTACTTTTGAAGCATTTCTAAAGTACTTTAAGCACTTTAGTTACCAAATTCGAAGCCATTTTTTCGGAAAGAAAACGCCATTTTTTGGAAAGGGTTTTCCCTTCCCTGGCTTTCCCTTCCTTGCGGATTTCTTCCCTCTGCCTGAGAACTGGCTCGGAAGCCGCCTTAAGCTTCCAAGCCCATGCTTTCCCTCCGGATCTGAAAGGCCCCGCTTTGGACGCGGCTTTCCTTCCCCCCCGTGGGGCCGTTCAGATCCGGAGGGAAGGCATGGACTTGGAAGTGGATCATAGTCAGGGGCGGTCTAAACTAATTTAAAATTGTAAGCGAACATTATTTTGGCACCCCCAACATTGTTTTGGCCCCCACTCCCCTCCGCGCATGCCCAGAAGCTCCTGCGTAGGGTCCCAGCTGCCCTTCTTTTACCAGTAATCTTGATAATGATGCCATAGGAGTAAGCCCCCAGCGCCACCACAAAGGCATTGTTAACACAGGCACGGGCAAACTGGGGCCCTCCCTGCAGGCAGGTGCTTTGGACTTCAACTCCCACCATTCCTAGTAAAAGGAAAATACAATGCATTATATTATTGCCAGAACACAATATTACTATTATATATTAACACTAGCTGAACCCAGCACGCGTTGCTGTGCCCTATGTAGGTGATGCGAGAAAGTCTGGGTATGTAAGTTGTGGAAATGATGTGAGCATGTGTGTTGTGTGTATATATATGTGTGTGTATGTGTGTTTATAGTTGTATGTGTATGTGTGTGTTGATATTTGGGGGTATGTGTGTTTGTGTTTTGGTATGTGTGTGTGCATGTATTTGTATGTGTATATTTGTGTGTGTATATATGTGTGTGTGTGTATTTGTGTGTGTGTATATAGTTCTTGGTATGTGTGTATATATGTGTGTGTATTTATCTGTGGGTTTTTTGCGTATGAATACGTGTATATATATGTGTGTTTGTGTATGTATATGTGTGTGTATGTATGTGTGTATATGGAGATGTGCTGATATGTGTGTGTATATATGTGTATGTATTAGTGTGGATGTGTATGTATAGGTGTGTATATATATATGTGTTTGTATGTGGTTGTGTATTTATATGTGTTTGTATGTTTGTGTTTATATGTTGTTGTGTATATGTGTAGAGGAGGAGGCCGAAGAGGAGGCGAAGGGGAACTCGCGATCTCCCTCCCCCCCGGCCCTCTCCTCGGGCAGCGGAAGAGAGGCGGCAGAGGGCTCTCCTCCTCCACCCCGCCGCCTCCCTTCCGCTGCCCGAAGAGGAGGCCGCAGGGAGAGATGGCGCGGCTCCCTCGGCCTCATCCCCGGGCAGCGGAAGGGAGGCAGCGGGCGGCGGAGGTGAGCCCTCTGCCACCTCTCTTCCGCTGCCCGAAGAGGAGGCCGGGAACCCCCTCTCCTGCGGCCTCCTCCTCGGGCAGCGGAAGAGAGAGGCGCAGAGGGCTCTGCCGCTGCCCGCCGCCTCCCTTCCGCTGGCCGAAGAGGAGGCCGCAGGAGAGAGACGGCGCGCTCCCCCGGCCACATCCCCGGGCAGCGGAAGGGAGGCGGTGGGCGGCGGAGGAGAGCCCTCTGCTGCGATCGTTCCGGTGGGGTTTGGGCGCCATGTGCGCGGGAAGGGGGGTGTTTTTGAGCTGTTGTTTTGGGGTGAGTGTGTGTTTGTTGTTAGAGACAGTGTGGAGGGGAGTGGGGAAGTGCTTTGGGGAGACTTGGGTAGCGGCGTGCGTCTGTTTGGGGAAGTGTGCGATCGTTCCGGAGGGGCTTGTGCGAGCATTCTAAACCTTCGCTCTGGCAGCGGAGAGGGCCGGATGGGAATTCCGTTGCCCGTTTTTGGGGGTGTTGCGAGGTACCTAGGGCCTTGTTTTTCGGCGCTATAGGTACCTCGTGGTATGTTGTGGAAGGTTGTCGAGTTGTGTTTTTTCTGCAATGTGTAGTTGCTTTGTCTATATCAGTCATTGCACGTATGTTAACATTTTATATATATAGATTGTATTATAACATTATACTGTAATATTATTAGTAATATGACATGTAATATAAATATATATATCCTTTTAATATCTTATTATTATTATTACCGTGTTTCCCCGAAAGTAAGACAGTGTCTTACTTTCTTTTGACCCCCAAAATCCCCACTACGGCTTACTTTCGGGGTACGTCTTATATTGGGCGACGGTACCCCGAAAGTAAGACGAAAGTAAGACTTACTGCGGGCGGCATGGCGTGGCTTCCTGGCTGGGCGACGAGAGGCTCCCAGAGGGCTCAAAGAGGCCCGGAATCCTCCTCCTCTTCCTCCTCTTCCTTCCAGCGGCGCCTTCCATCCTCCTCCTCTTCCTCCCAGCGGCGCCTTTCCCTCTCGCCGTTTCCGCCCCTTCCTTCAGTGAAGGGAGGAGGGGCGGAGCCGCCGCCGCGAGAGGAAGAAAGCCGGAAGTTCCGCCCGCAGGGCGACTCAGGCGTCTTTCCCGCCGCCGCCCCGCCGCCCGCGCTCCAAACACGAGCGGGGCGGCGGCGCCCTGAGTCGCCCTGGGGGCGGACTCCGCCGGCGCCTTCTCCCTCTGCCCGGTTCCGCCCCCCTCCCTTCACTGAAGGGAGGAGGGGCGGAGCCGCCGCCAGCGAGAGGGAAGAAGGCGCCGGCGGAAGTCCCGCCCCCAGGGCGACTCAGGCGCTTTTCGCCACCGCCCCGCTCGTGTTTGGAGCGCGGGCGAGCGGGGCGGCGGCGGGGAAAGACGCCTGAGTCGCCCTGCGGGCGGAACTGCCGGGCGGCGCTTTCTTCCCTCTCGCCGGCGGCGGCTCCGCCCCTCCTCCCTTCACTGAAGGAAGGTGGGCGGAACCGGCGAGAGGGAAAGGCGCCGCTGGGAGGAAGAGGAGGAGGATGGAAGGCGCCACTGGAAGGAAGAGGAGGAAGAGGAGGAGGATTCCGGGCCCCCTTTGAGCCCCTCTGGGAGCCTCTTGTCGCCCAGCCAGGAAGCCACGCCATGCCGCCCGCAGTACGTCTTACTTTCGGGGTACGGCTTATATAAGCCGACCCCTCTGACACCCCCGATACGTCTTACAATTGGGGGTGTCATACTTTCGGGGAAACACGGTAGTAGTAGTGTTATATTGCATTCCATGACACAGGCCCCTTCCCTTTCCTGCTGAATCGGCTGAGGGGGGAAAGGGAGGGCCCTGAAGCCCTGAGGGATGGTGGGGATCGCAGTCAGGGAGGGAGGGGGCCCGTGCCTGCCCAAGGAGAGCCTGGTCCTGGGGGAGAGGGTTGGGAGAAGGCCGGCCGGGGCCCGAGGAGCCCCCCCAGGCCGGAAACACGGGCTGACTTGGCTTCCCACCGAACAGCACTCTTTCCTGCCCCCCCTCCCCCAGCCGCCATGCTTCCAGTCTCGCGAGACTGACTGGGAAGTGGGCGGTGGAGGAGGCGGAGGCACCGAGGGAGGCAGGCGGGCGGGCGGGCCCAAAAGCGATAATTTCCATCTCTGCCTAGAAGCCGTAACTGGATGGCTGCGAGCCAGTAAGTTGAAGGTGAACCCGGCGAAGACGGAGATCTTGTGGCTGGGCCGCACGGGGAGGGGTAGAGACCCAGGTGCACTCCGCCCGCAACCGTCAGTAAAGAGCCTAGGGGTCCGGCTGGATGCCCAGCTGTCTGTGGAGGCGCACATTGCCTGCGCATGCAAGACAGTGTTTTACCACCTGCGACAGGCAAAACGTCTGGCTCCTTACCTCTCCCGCTGCGACCTGGCCACGGTGATCCAAGCCACGGTCATCTCGAGGCTCGACTACTGTAATGCGCTGTACATTGGCCTACCCATGTCGACGATCTGGAAATTCAAGCTGGTGCAGAACGCAGCAGCGCGTTTGCTCTCAGGAGCCTCAAGATCTGCTCACTTGACCCCACTCTTGCGCGAGCTGCATTGGCTCCCCATTGAATTCCGGGTCACCTTCAAAGTGTTAGTTTTAACTTTCAAGGCCTTATATGGTTTGGGGCCAGTGTACCTGAGGGAGCGGCTCACCCCTTACGTGCCCAGGAGATCGCTGCGTTCAGAGGGGCTCAACTTATTGGAGGTGCCTGGCATTAGGATTACAGACCCAGCAGTACGCGGCAGAGGGCGTTCGCCGTGGCCGTGCCAACCTTGTGGAATACCCTCCCTGAGGAAATTCGAGCCACCCGGGACCTGATGCCATTCCGCAAAGCCGTTAAGACCTGGCTATTTAGACAGGCATTTGGCCCATAACTAGTGACAATTTTCATCAGCACTCTGGGCTCCAGAGAGAGCGGTGTATTAAGTTGAACTAATAAAATCTATTATATAAATGGGTTCACGTCATGTGATGTATACCTCAAACAAAGAAACTATACAACGCAGAAACACAATACTTGCCAACAGAAATAGGCCTCAAGCAAGGTACGTTTGTAGCAAAGAAACTTTCCCCCCCAAAACCTAAAAGGCCCCCAAAACAAGGAGTAAAAATAAAACTACATTTATCAGCATCCTCCGGGGCAGCCAAAGACTCACCCAGCCTCTACATTCTGAACAACATGATTGGCTGCCAATAAGGGCGGATTTGCATAACTGCTGTAACCATAGCAACGCTGGCAAGAGCCATCCAAGGCTAGGATAGAATGCTGAGAGATTTCAGTTGGTGTTTGAGGGTTAAACTGCCAAAACCAAACTTTGAGGGAGCAATTCTCCAGCAAATTCCTACCCACACAACACAACACAACTTCCAATCACAACCCATCCCTCCAACCTTACGGGACCCCGTACACACAACACCTACAAACACCACAAACAAAAACCATTCCTTCCTTCCACACAGACATAAACTGACCCAAAAGACAAGCCATGCCTTATAAAAATAACAGCATCGGACGACACACTCACAACGCTACATACATCAAACAAAAAAGGGCAGAACAAATGCCAGAACAGAAACACACTGCGCAGCAGAGACACAGACAACAGACAAACACTACATATCTGTGGCATAGACCTTGACACAGAATGCTTCTCCCACGTACAACTCTATGTAGCGTGCTCCAGAGTTGGGAAACCACAGAACCTCTACATCAACACAGCCAACGGAAAGACAAAAAACATTGTATATCCACAAGCTCTGCAGAATGCCAGGAACACCACACACCGACAACTCCACAGGACTTCAACATCCCACCCACCAGAGCAACCCACAACGACACAGCCATGACCCCACCAAGTAACATCATTTCCAACCCTTACATACTCAGACTTTCTCGCATCTCCTAAATAGGGCACAGCAACGCGTGCCGGGTACAGCTAGTAATAATATAAATAAATATAACATCGGCCGGACACTATCTGGCGGGCGGGGGAATGTGCCCTTTATCCAGATGGCGCCCCACGCAGCGGCATCCTTTGCCTACCAGTAGGACCGCCCCTGATCATAGTAGGAAAGTAGTGGATCGAGGAGCCAAATGGCAGGAACTATGAAGATGTTATTAGGATACAATAAAAGGCGAATTGCCCTATGTGGTAGATTTAGCTAGGACCACAGATCGAGAGTCCGTGCCTGGTGAGTATATGCTAAACCAGTTTGGTCAGCACAGAGAAACCAACTCACCAGGTTGAAGGGAAGCCACAGAGGTTTAATACAATTCTGCCAAAAAGGATGCAAGTACAGAAATCTGCTTCGAAATGTACAAACATAAGCATACAGAGAATTGCAAGATATCTTATACTGTTCTGACAGCTAAAACATCCCCTGGGAGGGCGCACCTCAAGAGGAAACAACAGTACGGATATACTGATGAGTTTTTGAGTAACTCAAACATTCAGTTCCGTGTGAAACAAAGCTGCAGTGCTCAAAAGACAACGGTGTTGATCTTAGGCAAGCTGGGCCATGAGCTGCATTTGGGGCCGCCTCTGAAGCCGCTGCCCCGGACGAAGAGCATACTCTGGACCCAGCCCGGCTTTCCCCGTCCCTTTGGGCGTCAGCTCTGTGGCACTCGCTCACCTTCCTCTGCCTCCTTCCTGGGGGGTAACGAACTCGCTTCCGCCACACACAGGGGCCCGGATATGGTCAGTGGATAAACTTGAGCCCTCTCGGTGTTTTGGACTCCCACAATTCCTAACAGTCGGTCTTGTGGAAGTTGAAGTCCAAATGCCGGGAGGGCTCAAGTTTGCCCATGCCTGGTGTATACTGATATAACACCGTTCAATGCAGTCGAGTCTACAGATTATATGAATCTACACTCAGGGCCGGTTCGTCCATTAGGCGGACGACGCAGGCGCATAGGGCGACGTCACCCGGGAGGGGCGTTGCCACCTGGGAGGGCCACCACCGTGCCGACTCCACCCTGCCCGCCGCCCGCGCCGCACCGCGCCCCCACCATTGCGCCGGCCAGGCCCCGCAGCCGGCCCTTTGTTAGGCGGCCCCGCCACCCGGGCGCTCCGCCGCGCATCTGCATGCGCGGAGCTTTTTGCGCATGCGCCTCCCGCTTTGGAGCCCAGTGCACATGTGCGAAACTGCGTGACGCACACTGGCTCCAAAGCGGGAGGTGCGCTCTGGAGCCAGTACAGGAGGTGCGCTCTGGAGCCAGCATGCGCTGTAGTGCCTGTAGAAGCTTCTGCGCATGTGCGAAAAGCTCTAAGCATGCGTACTGGTTCCAGAGCGCACCTCCCGCTTTGGAGCCAGTGCGCGTGCGCGCAGTTTCGCACATGCGCACTGGGCTCCAAAGCGGGAGGCGCGCTCTGGAGCCAGTGCGCGTGCGCACAGATTGGCGCATGCGCACTGGGCTCCCCTCAGGAGCAACTGGGGGCGCAAATTTTTTTCCGCGTACCCCCCGGGAACAGGTAGGTCCGCCCCTGTCTACACTGACTGTATAATGCAGTTTCAAACGCATTAACATGGCCGTGTAGATGGAGACACACTCTCACATCACTCTGGCTTCATATAATTCGATGTTAATGAAACCCAACTCTCCCTGCGTAGAGAGGAGCAATGCAATCTGATGCAGACCATAAAAACAAAATAATTAAAAAATCAGAAGCAGTTCGGGGGGATTCTTTTCTCTTTTTTTAATCTTTAGACTATTAACTTGGAGAGTTTTCATCCCACTAATCGGTTTTTGAGAAGCACCGAAATTATTTGATTCCCCTCCGTTTGCAGGAAGGATGACGTTGATAAAGGAGGCCGGCGGACGGTTTGCATTTGTCATTCCCATTCGTTCACTGGCTGATCTATGGCAGAGAAACGCGGCTTTTAATGGGATAATGAGAGGGGGCGAGGGGGAAAGTGACAAAAGGTATTAATTGCCCGAACCTTGCCGCGCGATCAATCCCCTCCCTCCAAATTATGTTCAATTTTCGGATACAAAAAGTAGGTAGGATTGAGAGTTCAGCATTTCAAATAGGCCTTGGGTGCATCCACACTGCAGAATGAATGCAGATTGATACACTTTGTCTGCCATGGCACAATGCAAAGAAATCATGGGAGTTGTAGTCTTACCAAGTCTTGAGCCGTCTCTGCCAATGAGTGCAGGTGTCTCACCGAATCCAAGGATTCCACTGCATTGACCTGAACTGGTGTCGAGCTGCATTAATTCTACAGTGTAGATAGTACACCCCTTGAATCTTTGGTTGCGTCTACACTGTAGAGTGAATGCAGGCTGATCTTATTTCAATAGCCTAGACCAGGGGGAGGGAACTTATGGCTCGGGAGCCAGATGTGGCTCTTTTCATGATTGCATCTGGCTCTCCCATTCCTTCTTTCCTCCATTCTACCTCTTCCTTTCTTCCTCTTCCATTCTTTCCTTCTCTCCTTCCTTTTCCCTCCCTCTCTCCCCTTCCTTCTTTCCACCATTCTCCCTTTTCCTTCCTCTTCCTTTCTTTCTCCCCCTTCACCCTTTCATCCTCCTTCTCTCCTTCCTTTTCCCTCCCTCTTTCCCCTTCCTTCTTTCCTCCATTCCTCTTTCTTTCTCTCTCTCTTTCTTTCTTTCTTTCTTTCTTCCTTTCTCCCCTTCACCCTTTCCTTCTCTCCTTCCTTTTCCCTTCTTCTCTCATCTTTCTTCTTTTTTCCATTCTCCCTCCCTCTTCCTTCCTTCCTTCCTCTTCCACTTTCCTTCTCTCCTTCCTATTCCCTCCCTCTCTCCCATTCCTTCTTTCCTCCATTCTCTTCCTTCCTTCCTTCCTCTTCCATTCTTTCCTTCTCTCCTTCCTTTTCCCTCCCTCTCTCCCCTTCCTTCTTTCCTCCATTCCTCTTCCTTCCTTCCTTCCTTCCTTCCTTCCTTCCTTCCTTCCTTCCTTCCTTCCTTCCTTCCTTCCTTTCTCCCCTTTACCTTTTCCTTCTCTCCTTCCTTTTCCCTCCTTCTCTCCCCTTCCTTCTTTCCATCATCCTCCCTCTTCCTTCCTTCTTTTCTCCCCTTCACCCTTTCCTTCTCTCCTTCCTTTCCCCTTCTTCTCTCCCCTTTCTTCTTTCCTCCACTCTCCCTCCCTCTTCCTTCCTTCCTCTTCCATTCTTTCCTTCTCTCCTTCGTTTTCCCTCCCTCTCTCCCCTTCCTTCTTTCCTCCATTCCCCTTCCTTCCTTCCTTCCTTCCTTCCTTCCTTCCTTCCTTCCTTCCTTCCTTCCTTTCTTTCTTTCTTTCTCCCCTTTACCTTTTCCTTCTCTCCTTCCTTTTCCCTCCTTCTCTCCCCTTCCTTCTTTCCATCATCCTTCCTCTTCCTTCCTTCCTTTCTCCCCTTCACCCTTTCCTTCTGTCCTTCCTTTTCCCTTCTTCTCTCCCCTTTCTTCTTTCCTCCATTCTCCCTCCCTCCCCCTTCCTTCCTTCCTTCCTTCCCTCCTTCCTTCCTCTTCCATTCTTTCCTTCTCTCCTTCCTATTCCCTCCCTCTCTCCCATTCCTTCTTTCCTCCATTCTCCCTCCCTCCCTCCCTCTTCTATTATTTTTCCCCAAGTCTTCCTTTCCCTCTCCTTCCTTTCTTTTCACTTCCCTCTCTCTCCCCTTCGTTCTTTTCATCTTTTCCCTTCCTTATTTTACTGTTTCCTCACTCCCTTTCTTTCCCCCTCCCTTTCCTTTCCTCCCTTCCCATTTCCTTCTTTCTTTCCCTCTCCTTGTCTCTCTCCTGCTTTTCTTTTCTTCCTTTTCCATAGTTCGTTCTTCTTTTCTTTCTTCCTCTTCCACTCCCTCCTTTATTTCCTCTGTCTTTCTTTCTTTCTTTCTTTCCCCCTCCCTCCCTCCCTTCCGCCTTCTCTTCCTTCCCAGAGTCCTGAGCGTGCCTTTTGCAGAGCCAGGTCTGAAGTGTCCCGTCATTCTGCCGGGGGAATCCTTTCCTCATCGTATGTACGTATAGACTCACATTTAGTTGAATTCAGTCTTAAAATATATTATATGGCTCTCACTGAAATAAATTTCCAAATATTTTGCTTCCATGGCTCTCTGAGTCAAAATGGTTCCCGACCCCTGGCCTAGACTCAATGGTATGGAATCACTGGACCTCACAACCTCTGAGGATGCTTGCCATAGATGCAGGCAAAGCGTCAGGAGAGAATGCTTCTAGAACATAGTCACATAGGCCGAAAAAGCAACAACATCACTGGATTTGTTGTTTCCTTCATCTCCTCCACCATTGATTACCAGTTCCTCACCAAACTGCAACTCCCAGGATCCCATCGCTTTGAGCCATAGCAGCCAAATTGGTGCCAAACTGCACTAGATAGAAATGCATTGGCAGTGAGTCTAATGTGTAAAATACAGTTCTAATGGACATGTGATAACATACCTGAGGGATAATTAAGTGGGTAATAATGTAATACTTAAGGGACATGCAGAACAGGCTGAGACATGACCATGTGGCATTCATGACAAAGTTTGCGGCAGTGGGTGGTGCGGAGGGAGGAATATGTGCCAGCGTTTCGATTGGCTGCCACTGTGGGATTATTTGCATAAAGGGCCAGCCTCAGAACTCCAACATTCTACGGTCCCAGACAGAGGGGATTGGTTGCCACTGAAATGGTATTTGCATAAAGGACTCCGATTGGCTAACTACATTCCAACATTCTAAAGCAGGGGTGCCCACACTTTTTCAGCATGCGAGCTACTTAAACTAAAACCAAGTCAGAAAGATCTACCAAGAGATAACAGGGCGGAGCTGGGGAAGGGGGCGGGGCTTGGCGGGGCTTGGCTCTGCCCCCTTCTCCCTATGGCTTCAGCATTTCCACTGCTTCTCCAGGGTACAGAAAGGTTATGCCAAGCCAGTGGTGGCTATCTATGCCACCACTGGCTTGGCATTGCCCTCTTCTACCCAGGAGAAGCAGTGGAAATGCTGACGCCGGCGGAGGGGGCGGGGCTTGGCGCGACATGGCTCGCCCCTCAGAAGCGTCCCCATCCAGCTGGGATCGACCTCCTGGGTCCCAAGATCGACCAGTCGATCGCGATCGACTTTCTGAGCACCCCTGTTCTAAAGTGACTCAGAGGGAAAAGGAAAGGCCTCAGGCAGTCAGACACTGCAGCCCACAGCAATGACGGATCAGGAGCAAACTTGGCAAACAGGAGCCCAATGGCCCACTTCACAACCTGGCGTGGTTTAGGGCAGGAGGGGCCACGAATGATGGGATTTGCAGTACCTTCACCTCATTCACTTCTCAAACAACACTGTAGCCCCTATAAATCACAGACCACGCCCAAATGGCCCCAGACAGAAGGGATTGGTTGTCACTGAAATGGTATTTGCATAAGGACTCCGATTGGCCATCCACATTCCAACATTCTAAGGTGACTCAGAGGGAAAAGGAAAGGCCTCAGGCAGTCAGACACTGCGGCCCACAGCAGTGACGGATCAGGACAAAACTTGCCAAACAGGGGCCCAATGGCCCACTTCACAACGCGACCCTCACCAAATACCACAACTACAAATTACAATACAGTGCCCCCATGACCCACTCTACACCCTGGTGCTTTTTCAAGGAGGATGGACCACAGATGATGGGACTTGAAATACCTTCACTCACCTTCCGAGACCGCTGCAACCCTCATCCAAAGAATGATCAAGACCAAACGTGACCCACAGAGCCCCCATGACCCACTCTACACCCTGGTGCTGTTTGGAGGGGGGTGGACCACGGCCAATGGGACTTGCACTACCTTCACTAAGTTCCTGAGACCACTGCAAGCCACATAAACATTGAATAGGAACCAACCTTGGCACACAATGCCTTCCTCAAATAACCCGGGCACCGCCGGGTCCCCAAGCTAGTAAATAATATTAGCATCTTTGAGAGGGAAAGCAAATATACAACTATTGAAAAATTAGGAAGAAGACTGACCGAGGTGTTTAACAGTGGACTCTGCTGCTCCTTGGGAGTCCAGTCCAGTCTCCTTCCCTGCAGGATTTTAAGCAGAGGCTGGATGGTCATCTGTCGAGAGGGCTTTGGTTGTGTCTTCTTGCCTGACAGAAGAGGGTTGGACTTGATGGCCCTTGGGGTCACTTCCAGCTGTAGAACAGTAGACTATTCTGTTTTCTTTGAGTTTGGCAGAGTCTCCTTAAACAGAGGATAGAGGACCATCTGTTGGTAAGGCTTGGATTGTGACTTCCTTCCCGACAGAAGAAGGTTGGACTTGCCGTCTCTTCAAACTCCAGTATTCCTTGATTTATTTATTTATATTTATTACTAGCTTGGGGACCCGGCCCTGCCCGGGTTATTTGAGAAGCGCAGCAGGATGTAGAGTGGGTCATGGGGGCTCTGTGTGCCAAGTTTGGTCTTGATCCATCATTATTGGGAGTTGCAGTGGTATCATGAAATTACTGAAGGTAGTGCAAGTCCCATCATCTCTATCCCCCCCAAAGGGTAGTAGAATGTAGATTGGGTCATGGGGGCTCTGTGTGCTAAGTTTGTTCTGTATTGGTTAATGGATGAGGGATGCATTGTTTTTCGGAAGTGAGTGAAGGTACTTCAAGTCCCATCATCCGTGGTCCGTCTCACAGTAAACTGCACCAGGCTGTAGAGTGGGTCATGAGGGCTCTGTGTGCCAGATTTGGTGTTGATCAGTCATTGGAATAGGTTAGTAGCAGGATTGGGAAGTGAGGGAAGGTACTGCAAGTCCCATCATCCATGTTCTGTCCCCTCCAAACTTCAGTAGGATGTGGGTGGGTCACTGGGGCTCTGTGTGCCAAGTGTGGTCTTTATCGGTGTTTGTTGGGGGCCGCAGTGGTCTGTGGGAACAGAGGGGTGTGAAAATACTACAAATTCCATCATCCATTTTCTGTCGTCCCCCAAACCTCACCAGGATGTGAAGGCAGTCATGGGGGTTCTGTGTGCCAAGTTTGGTCTCAATCAGTAATGGGATGAGGGTCGCAGCAGACTTGGGAAGTGAGTAGAGGTACTTAAAGTCCCATCATCCATGGTCCACCCTCCTCCAAACTGCACCAGGATGTAGAGTGGGTCATGAGGGCTCTGTGTGGCAAGTTTGGTGTTGATCAATCATAGGATTAGGTTTGTAGCAGTCTTGGAAAGTGAGGGAAGGTACTGCAAGACCCATCATCCATGTTCTGTCCCCCTCCAAACTTCAGCTGAGGACCCGGCGGTGCCCGGGTTATTTGAGGAAGGCATTGTGTGCCAAGGTTGGTCCGTATCAGTTGTTCATTTGGCTCTCAGTGGTTTCGGAAGTGAGTGAAGGATTATGGACCATGGACCATAATCCATGGTCCATCCTCCTCCAAATTGCACCAGGGATGTAGGGGGTTCTGTGTGGCAAATTGGTCTTGAACAGTCATTGAATGAGGGTCGCAGCAGTCTCAGGAAGTGAGTGGAGGTACTGCAAGTCCCATCATCCATAATCCGTCCTCCCACAAACTGCACCAGAATGTTGAGTTGGCCATGGGGGCACTCTTTGCCAAGTTTTGTCTTTATTGGTAATTGGATGAGTGTCGCTGTGGTCTCAGGGAGTGGACGTACTTCAGTAGTACCATCATCCATGGTCCATCCTACTCGAAGCTGTACCAGCATGTAGTGTAGGTAATGGGAGCTCTGTGTGCCAAGTTTGGTCTTGATCAGTCATTGGATGAGGGGGTCGCAGCGGTCTCAGGAAGTGAGTGGGAGGTACTTCAAGCCCCATCATCCATGCTCTGCTCTTCTCCAAACTGCACCAGGACATAGAGTGAGTGGAGGTACTTCAAGCCCCATCATCCATGCTCTGCTCTTCTCCAAACTGCACCAGGACATAGAGTGGGTCATGGGGGCTCTGTGTGCCAAGTTTGATATTTATCGGTCTTTGTTGTGGGCCGCAGTGGTCTCTGGGAAGCAAAGCGCTTTGAAGTACTACAAATCCCATAATCCGTGGTTCATCTTTCTCAAACTGCACCAGGACCTAAAGGGCATCATGGGGGTTATGTGTGCCAAGTTTGGTCCAGGTCCATCACCCGTGCTGGTCAGAGTAAGTGAGTGAAGGTACTGCAAGTACTTCAAACTGCACCAGAATGTAGAGTAGGTCTTTGGGGGGGTCCTGTGTACCAACTGTAATCTTGTTCTGTCATTTTTGGGGGCCTAGTCAGGAAAATAAAGTTAAGTAAGCCTTTCTGTCAATTCAGGCTGAGGCCTAGTCAGGAGAATCAACTTGAGGAAGCCTTACTGTGAATTCAAGCTGAGGCCTAGTATCGAAAATCAAGTTGAGGAAGCCTTACTGTCAATACAGGCTGAGGCCTAGTTTGTAAAATCAGCTGAAGGAAGCCTTTGTGTAAAGAACTCTGTCTGGCACCTTTGAGATTTGGGATGTTGGGATGCTGGCCTATCCATGGCCCAGCCTCCCTCAAACTGCACCAAGGCGTAAAGTGGGTCTTGGGGGTTCTGTGTGCCAAGTTTGGTTTTGTTGTCTCATTGTTGGGGTCTGGGGGCTGCAAAGTGTTTTGGACTTAAACTCCCACCATGCCTGACTGCCTCAGGGCTTTTCCTTACCTCCCTCTGGCACTTTAGAGTCTCGGAATGTTCGTGGCTGGCCAATGGGAGTCGTTTATGCAAATAATGCTGCCACATATCCTTCCTGGCCTGTGAAAGTGGCTGCCACATATCCGCCCTCCCGCCCCTCCGCATACCCGCATACACACATACAAACATTCCGTTTTATAAAGGTATACAGATTAAAACTTGTTAGTCGCCACTCCCATACGGCTTGGGGCGACTTACAGAGTTCACGTTCAATGGGCAGACCAGTAAGAACAATACAACAACAACAATACACAATAGAAAGAAAAACAATACATTAATAAATAGTAACGATGATTAGATGTTATAGGGCTGTCTTTCCTGGGGCCTTGGGCTGCTCATTTCGTTTGTCTCTAAGACTAGACAAGTCAGATCTAGTTCACATCCCGAAGCTCACACCCCAGGAAGTCCGCGCGTGGAATCTCCTGTGCTTCCTCTTCCTTTGGCAGGGATTGCTGTTTCTTCCATAGAGATCACGCCTGTTGTCAACAGTAGGGGCGGTTTTATGGCTTTGTGGGTCATCTGTCTCTCTGTTCCGAGGAGGAGCTCGGAGGACTTCCGGGTGTTCTCGCAGGGGGTGGGGGGTCGAGCATGGAACTTGGCCCGACTTCCTGTTCTGCTTCCACCTCCTGCGGCACTT
>JARBWK010000501.1:0-29985 GCA_030556195.1 Anolis apletophallus | reverse complement strand
CAAAGAGAATGTTTGTTTGTATGTATGTGGCAGCATTCTGATTGGCTACCAGACTCTACATTCCGACAACATGATTGGTTGCCACTGAGGGAGCATTTGCATAACGCCTCTGATTGGCCAGCACCACCAACATTCCGACGCTGGGGGTACGGAAAAGGCCTGAGGCAGTCAGGCGTGGTGGGAGTTTAAGGCCAAAACACTTTGCGGCTGCCAACAATGACAGAACAAGACCACACTTGGCATACAGAACCCACAAGACCCACTCTACATCCTGGTGCAGTTTGAAGGAGGATGGAACATGGATGACGGGATTTGCAGTGCTTAGAGCACCGTGGCCCACACCAATGACGGATCAGGACCAAACTTGGCACACAGGGGCCCAATGACCCACTTTACAACCTGGAGCAGTTTAGGGCAGGGTGGGCCACAAATGATGGGATTTGCAGTACCTTCACCCGATTCACTTCCCACAGAACACTGTGGCCCCTACAAATCACAGAAGAGGCCCAAACTTGCCACACAGAGTACTCATGACCCACTCTACATCCTACTACAGTTCTAAGGGGGGGGGGTAGACCATGGATGATGGGACTTGCAGTACCTTCACTTACTGAAACTACTGCAACTTTCATCCAATGACCGATGCAGACCACACTTGGCACACAGAGCCCCCATGACCCACTCTACATCGTGCTGCAGTTTGAAGGAGGATGGACCATGGATGATGGGACTTGCAGTACCTTCACTCACTTCCTGAAAACATTGCGACCCTCATCCAATCACCAATAAAGACCAAACTTGGCACACAGAGCCCCCATGACCCACTCGACATCCTGCTGCAGTTTGAAGGAGGATGGACCATGAATGATGGGAGTTGAAGTACCTCTACTCACTTCCTGAGACTGCTGCAACCCTCATCCAATGACTGTTCAAGAACAAACTTGCCACACAGAGCCCCCATGACCCACTCTACATCCTGGTGCTGTTTGGAGGAGGGTAGACCATGGACGATGGGACTCGCAGTGCCTTCACTAACTTCCTGACACCACTACCAGCCACATAAATAACTGCTAAAGACCAACTAATACTGTACGTTTCTCAAATAACCCGGGCACGGCCGGGTTCCCAAGCTAGTTTGTTAATAAAGCTTATGTGTGTAGATCTATGTAGACATGTGTTTTCTTTGTGTATAGATTTAGATTTAGTTTTGGAGTTTTCTTTAACAGCTAGAAAGCTGGCTGTGTAGTGTCAACATTATGTATTACAATAAAATGCCTTATGTATTATAAGTTTTACTACTTTGTCTTTTCTTTTGTCTTTCCAATATTTTAAAATATTGCTTAAAAACAAAATTGTAAACAGAAATGTCCCGTAATCCAACTTTAAAAAAAAAATTCAAGAAAAAAACTTTGACACCTTTTTTTTGTAATGGCCTCTCCCTTGTACACACATACACATACAAACACACATAGCATTTCTAGAAGTAACCATTTCCTCTTAAGGAAAAAAGTCTTACCATCTTGTGACGTACAGCATCCTGACAGCAGAAATGCAATGGGACAGGCCAGCCAGCACTTCATAGTGATCCAGACAACTTACAACTGGTCTGCACAGTAGAATCTTTACTTCCAGTTAGTAATGATTTCAGAGGAAGATTCTACAAGGTGCTTTCATTTAGTTTTTTTAAATCAATTCTCCTTTCTATTTGGCTGCTGCTGCAGTTTGCCTAATAGTCTAACCAAAGAGGAGGGAGGCTTATGGGAATAAGGTACATAAACTCAAGGCTATTTACAGAAGGTCTGGGAAGTTTTGTGTTGTAATTCTGACCTGAGCGATTAAAGCTGATTAACCATCAGTGAATATCAGGCAAATATTTCCCCATGCCCTTCCGGTTAGGCAGCTTTTTGTGTGTTTTCAAAAATCCAACAGCTTTCTGTGTATTTATTTATTTATTTATTTATACTTCAAATTCCTAGACCGCCACTCCCCGGGGGCTCGGAGCAGTTTACAGAAGTGAAGAACCAACACTGTATAAGTAAACAAAATTAGCATACAAACAAAATACAATCTATTATATAAAGGAGGTCTCGTCGTCGAACGACTGACAGAGACAGAGAAACCTTCCAAGGCAGAGACACCAAACTTGCCAACACAAATAGGCCTCAGGCAAGGAAGGTTTTTAGCAAAGAAACTTTCCCCCCCACAACCTAGAAGGCCCCCAGAACAACGATACACAAAACTACATTTCCCCGCATCCTCTGCAGCAGCCAGCGAAACCCATGGGCTAACATCAGTTACCATAGTAACGGTGGGAAAAGCCACTTAGAATGCTGAGTGATTTCAGTTGAGGGTTAAACTGCCACAGTCAAGATCTAGGAGGGAGACAAATAGGGCACCAGGGACACAGGCACCACTGACAAACACATACCCCCAGAATAACACAAAAGTAATACCTACACACAACACAATACGCACATAACACAACCTTGTGTCTACTGCTCAACCCATTTGTATGCCATTCCTTCCTTCCACACAGGCATAAGCTGACCCAAAAGACAAGCCATGCCTCCTAAAAAGAACAGCATCGGATGACACACTCGCAACGCTACATACATCACACAAAAAAGGGCAGAACAAACGCCAGAACAGAAAGACACTGCACTACACTAGCTTTTGCCATCACCATAAACAAGGCTCAAGGACAAGCACTACAAATCTGTGGCATAGACCTTGACACAGAATGCTTCTCCCACGGACAACTCTACGTAGCGTGCTCCAGAGTTGGGAAACCACAGAACCTCTACATCAATACAGCAGACGGAAAGACAAAAACATTGTATATCCACAAGCTCTGCAGAACGGCAGGAACACCACACACCGACAACTCCACAGGACTTCAACATCCCACCCACCAGAACAACCAACAACGACACAGCCATGACCCCACCAAGATCATAAGTAACATCAATTCCAACCCTTACATACTCAGACTTTCTCGCATCTCCTAAATAGGGCACAGCAACGCGTGCCGGGTACAGCTAGTACAATTTAATAACACAATAATTTACCATGAACCATCATAGGATCTAAGTGAGGGATTCGTCATAACTACGAAGGGATTTCTCTCCCTAGCTTCCGTAGCATATGGGTATTTTGCTTTAATTTTGGGGCTACGGGAGCCTGATCTGACCCAGCTCCCAAAGCCCAAACCCCAGAAGGTCCTGGACCTGTATTTCTTATATTTGCTCCTCTCCAGTACACCACCAGGATTGGTCCGAGGGCTGTCCTTGTTTCCAACGCTCACCCCAGGGTCTATGGGGTTAGCCCGATGTCCTTGGCGGCCCTCTGGGTTGCCTCTGTTCCAAGAGGGGGATTTCGTCTCCTTAGGAACACCAGTCACTTGGGTATTTGTTAGCTCCAGACTCTCCACTGGCGGACCGGAAGTCAGGTGGTTCTTCAGTTTCCTCTTCCGGCTTCTCTTCCGGCACCTGCACACTTGTCCCTTCCGGTCTAGATCCAAGGAGGAAGTCCGCCTCCTCTCAGCGTCCTCAACATCAGAAGTGTTTTAGGAACCATCTACATGTGCAAATGAGACAGGATTGGGGGGGGGGCGGACTCTGAGATGTCCACATGATGCACAGGGCTAATTTTCCCTAACGCCCCACACTTTTAAAAAGGCAGAGGTGCCATAGAACTTCCCCAAAGCTCCAGAACCCTCCCATACTTTGTGGCCGTGCAAACAGTTGGATCAGTTCAGAGTCTTTTTTAGGGTTTTTGCTATTTTGCCAGACAGAAACAGTTCCAGGAAGCACCCCGGCAGAGCCTAGCTGGGGCCATTGCTTCTGATGATCACAGGCCTGGGCTCACTGTTGCGCCTTCACCAGAAGCAATGTCACCAGAGTGACATTGAGAGGAGTTAAAAAGTAGAAAGTACCCCTCCTTTTTGGAGGAGATGCTGGAAATGCCAGAAATGCAGCAACAGTTTGCCTAGAGATAAGAAAGTAGCCATACAATTGTCTGTGCAAGAGTACATGTGAACTCTGCGTGCTAGAAGATATAGAGCCAATCAAAATGTGCATGATCAGGACAAGTAGCCATTCCTGGCAGAGAGCAATGAGGTAATGCTAGTTGCTGATAAGAAAGTAATATAAAAACTGCCGCAACAGGCGCGGCAGTCTTTCTAAGCACCTTTTGAAGTATGATTGCCCGCCTCAATGCTGATCAGCTTGAAATAAAGAGTCTTGTTGGACTTGTCTGTCTCGATTGAAGTTCTTCCTCCTTGTGGCTCTGCAACCCTAAACCCAAGTTTCCCTTACACCATCTGCAGGGGAGCTGCTTACAGCTGCTTATAATAGCAAAACAGTTGTGATAGGCCTCACAGGAGGACAGGTGATCACTGCCTATGCTCTGTCCACTTGGCAGGACTCCTAAAGGACTGTAGGCTCTGCATGCTGTATTTGAGATATCTCTAGAGAAAGACAGTTCTGAAGGGGGGTTTTTTGGCTGGTATAGTAGAGATTGTTAGAGATTCCCAGCTGCAAGTCTAGACTCAGCATTCTACTCCCATTGTGTCCACATGAATCACACACCTGCCTCTTTAAGAGTCAGAATTCTAGAGAAGGTTAATCCAAATCCTCAAAGGGACATTAGTGAGCATCTAATTAGGCTAGAAAACCTATGGACCCTCCGCCTAAACACAGAATGGCCAGCTGGCCTCAATGATCCAATCTGTATCAGCTCCATGTTGATATAAACTGTAGGTTCCTCTAAGTCATTACCTTTGGGTCACCCTACTCTACACAGAGCAGGGTTATGTGCATCTCTTTGCCTGATATGGTATGTATTACACTTTGAATTGTTACTTAGGGCTGTGTATTTGAATGTATTTGGTGGATATTCATTCCTTGAAATGTTTATATTTATAGTGACTGCTGCTTGGTATAGCTACAAGAGCCTTGAAAAAGGAGCCTATTGGGCCTTCCGAAACGGTTAAAAAACCCGCGGAGAAACATAGCATCAGCTGGCCGTCGGCTCTGCTAAACCTCCAAGCTCTCATGTGAAGAAGAAGCCACACCGCCTCTTCCTCCATGCTTAGTCTGGGGAAAACTTTCCCCTTTGGAGCATTGATGCTCTTCATCGGACTGCTTTGTGTTTTGTGAATCCAACCCACCCGCCTGTGATTCCATCATCCCCTCCCGCGTCTCTTCCTGGGATTCCCTACAGTGGTTTTCGGCTCATCCGGAGCACCACGGAGACGCAAGACCGCCAGGCTCGAATGACAGGACGCTTGGGATTCCCCTTCATCACAACACTGGGGATTTCCCCATTCACCGTTCCATCTTCTCGGGGGATCCTGTTCACCACTTCCTACGTGCTGGCGTCATTGTTACATCATTGATTTGACGACGTCCGCATCTGGCGCTGTCACGCGTCATCACTCAGCGCCTCCTCCCCCTGCTCGCGCATCGGCCCATGCTGAGCCCGAGCTGCCGCATACAAGCTCTACACAGGGACCGGACCTTTTCCAGCCACCATTCGCCATAGGGCAAGTACTTTGGGGAGTGTGTTTGGTTTGGCGCCTTCATTGTGCATGCAGATACTGTATATTGAATGTGATATGTTATGCACTTATAGAAATTACCAATGTGATATAATAGAGAAATATTTTGCATAACTCTGGGTGTTTTCATTTAATAGTAACACTTAGCCTATATAGTCTGATACCATCTGGCATATACACACTGCTGTTTGTGTTAGCCTTCATTACCAGCCAGCTTGTTTTTCTTAGAAAACCCATTTGTTCCAACAAGCCTTCGAGTTAGTTTAAATTGTATTTTAATGCTGTTTTAAATTTGTCTGTATTGGTCATGTAAACCGCCCCGAGCCTTTGGGAGTGACGGTATAGAAGCCGAATAAATAAATAGTAGTATATAGTTTATTGCATTAGCCACAAGGCCATATCAAGCAGAACAAACCATGCAAAAGAAATACATGTATCAAGCGTTGAACAGTGGTTCCGTAATGTGCAACAGTACATTAAACAACCGTTCCGTAATGAAATAACAAATACTCTCCTGGCACCTCTGCCTTTCTGCTTCATTTTCGTCAAAATTTCTAGTCTATCTACCCATCTATTTGTTCCTCAAGTATCCTCATCCTCTCTGCAATCAATTCCAATTGAGGCAATATATCGTTGTCTACTTTTACTAGCCTTGTAGATGAATGTTGCTACTTTGGTAATTAATAACTGGTTGGGATTAGAGAGGAGGAATATAGTTCTATTAGTCGGAGTCCAGTGGGATTTATTGAGTAAGAAAACTTCAAGTAGAAATTTTCTTTCTTTTTCATATATTACACACTGGTGGAGGATATGATGTAGATCTTCCACCTCCTGGGCCCCACAGACACATGTTCTCTCTGTGTAAGGGATGGAATGGTATCTACCGAATCTAACCATTGATTCATTCTGTTCAAACCTTGCCCTTGTCAGAGCCACTCTTAGGTGTCTTGGTAGATTGGCCGTCAGGTAGTGGGCACGACTGTAGGTGGGATTCAGTGCCGCTAGCCATTTCAAAGAGCCTGCACTAGCGAGGCACGCAAGGTCTTCTTGGGCTTGAATGTCTAAAATTCTCTGTTTCACCTCTGCTCTGACTTTGATTATATTATTGCTCAAGGAGTCTAGAAGTAGCCCATATGAGTGACGGTATAGAAGCCGAATCAATACATAAATAAATAAATAGTAACAATCTTTGTTGGTATGCATGCAGTATTGATGCTTGATGTTTTGTCTTATGTCTGTTCAGGCCGTGCTTTTTATTTAATTTCAGTTTGTTAAGTTATAATTCATATTTATATGTTGGGTTGTATAAATTTTGTTAGTATGGGTGTATTGTTGTTGTATTTGGACACTGAATGTTTGCCTCTTGTGTTTGAAGTCCGCCCTGAGTCCCTTTCGGGAAATAGAGTGGAATATAAATAAAGATTATTATTATTAGTAGTAGTAGTAGTAGTATAAGGACATAAGTAGATTCTTCCCAGCTTCTACCCAGCCACCCCAAATCTCTCCTGGTCACCCTGAATCTCTCCTGATCTCTCTGACATTGCTTCCCTGATGGCAATGTCAGGGAGATCAGATCGAAGATGAGTCTTTCAGGAAAGGGGAGAGCAGAGTTCCACTGGGGAAAACCTTTGTTCTCCATCTCCCCATACAGGATTTCAACTGAGAAGATCCAACAGTAGAAATATACCTTTATATTTAAGCAGGACTTTTGTTTTTAACTTCTTCCGGCCGATGGAGATTTTTTTTTAAGGGTGTGTTATGCCTGTTGTTTTGTTTGTTTTCAATGCATTTCAAAAATTATTTTGCTACTGTTCCATTATCTGGGCAGAGGCCACAAGGGGGTGCTAGAGAGAAAACAATTAAGAAATAGATGCAAACATTTGTGTTGTGGATGTATTATTTATTTATGTCCCACTTTTCTCCCACGAGTGGGATTCAAAGCAGCGTACAATGTATAAAAGCATCAGAAATTATATAACATAAAAATTCAACAAAAATCATATAGCTAAATAAACAGATTACACACTACATAAACCATATATATATATATGTATATGTATATGTATATGTATATGTATATGTATATATATATATAATTTAAAACATTATTCCATTAAAAATTCCCTGACCCTCTGGCTACTGAGGTAATCCATTAAAACAGTCATATTGGGATCTTAAATACAAGTTAGCATTTCATGGACAAAATGTATGACCCCCTTTTAAAAAAGAAGCGGCATCTCCAATAATTTAATCCCCTGTTACTGAATCTTACAGATTCTCTCCAACTGAATCTATTTTTTAAATTCACAGCTTGGGAGTGGATTTTCGCAGCTTGGGAGTGATCCTGGACTCATCACTGAGCCTGGAACCCCAGGTCTCGGTGGTGGCCAGGGGAGCTTTTGCACAGTTAAGACTCGTGCGCCAGCTGCTCCCATGCCTTGAGAAGTCTGATCTGGCTACGGTCGTCCACGCTCTGGTCACATCCCGAATAGATTACTGCAACGCACTCTACGTGGGGCTGCCTTTGAAGACAGTTCGGAAATTGCAATTAGTCCAGCGGGCAGCAGCCAGATTGCTAACAGGAGCTACATACAGGGAGCATACCACCCCCCTGTTGAGACAGCTCCATTGGCTGCCAGTCCACTCCCGGGCTCAATTCAAAGTGCTGGTTTTGACCTTTAAAGCTCTATACGGTTCTGGCCCAGCTGACTTGTCTGAACGCATCAGCCTCTACATCCCACCTCGTAATTTAAGATCATCCGGGGAGGCCCTGCTCTCGCTCCCGCCAACTTCTCAAACGCGGTTGGTGGGGACCCCCAAGCAAACCCTTTTAGTACTTTCTGTTGGTTATGAGAGTTCAATATGCCAAGTTTGGTTCAATTCCATTGTGGCAAGATTTCAGGATGTGTGTTAACTATAAATCCCAGAAACTGTAACTCCCAAAGGTCAAGGTCTATTTTCCCCAAACTCCATCTGTGTTCACATTTGGGCACATTGATTATTCATGCCAAGTTTGGTCCTGATCAAACATTGTTTCAGTCCACAGTGCTCTCTGGATATAGGTGAACTACAACTCCAAAACCCAAGGTCAATGCCCACCAAACTCTTATAGTATTTTTCTCTTGGTTATGGGAGTTCTGTGTGGGAAGTTTGTGTCTTTCTGCCATTCCTGTCAGGATATCTATGTTGTGTTCATCAAAACAGGCCCAGGTTTCACACTGAGTGTATAAATACATTTAAAAACATATTAACTATATGTATTATTGTGTTAGAGTGTCATATTGTGTCATTTTGGTTGGTGGTGTGCCCCAGGATTTTTTAATGTTAAAAGTGTGCCGCGGCTCAAAAAAGGTTGGTAAACACTGCAGTAGCACAATGCAGCACTTTGGACTGGATTTGTATTGGCAAGTTGATGGAGATGGCTCAATGCTCCTGTTATGGACGGAACACTGTTTTTAACTTAAGTGAATGTGTACGATGTGTTAATGTTAATTGTATTTTAATGTACTTTAATGCTGAATGTTTTTGGTTTTGTATTGTATTTATATTGTGTTTGGCATCGAATTGTTGCCTTTTGTTAGGCCGCTCTGAGTCCCCCCTCGGGGGTTGAGAAGAGCAGGGTAGAAATGTTGGAAATATATAATAAAATAATACTCTTTATCAGTTAAAAAAACACTCCATATCATTATAAGCAAAGTTTTAGCTGAATGATAAAATAAGAATGTTGAAAGCTTTCCCAACATATCCAGATTGGCAAGAGTTATGGCAGCATGCCAACACAGAACTATTGCAACATAAATTTCGCAAACCATCAACAAATAAATCAAATAGGGTTTTAAAGTTCATGCCTCCCTTTCCCAGTAATTACTCTCTTTCTCGGTTTGCTATTAACAGACCAAAAAGAACAACAACAAAAAGGCGAAAGCAAATATGGCACGGTGTGAAAAATGGTGGTAGAAACTAAACCGCGATAAAGATATATGGAGCATTTGTTAGCTGCACATAGTGAAGATAAACATTGACTACATCAACACATCCAAAGAATTATAGGAATTGCATTCCAAGGCTACAGGTCTGACATGTATGTGTATGCCTTAAAATCACCCATCAACTTATATTAACTCCATTAATTTCAAAGGATTTCCTCTTACAATATTTTTAGCTGGGGAATGGGATGATTCTGCAAGTTACAATTCAAAGGGCTTAGTTTGAGAGCGACAACACAGAAAAATGGAGTGAGATCTTGCTCCAGGGTGATTAAAGCCATACTATATATTTGCAGTTGGAAACCAGAGGCTGATCTACATTGGTCAATGAAGCCCTGGTGGACTCATCCACACCAGAGCGGCCCTGGGTGACCCATTTGGATATCAGAAAGGAAGAGGGGATATCAATAGGTAAGAAAGAAGAGGAAGGGTGTCCTCCAAGCAGCGTCAAAGTAAAGTTCAAGCGGTTAGCTGCAACACTAAAAAATCGTCAAACAATTCGAAAATTCTCAGAGTCCTTACATCCTATGATTTAATTCGGATGTAAGGACTCTGAGAATTTTCGAATTGTTTGACGAGAGGTTTTCCTCTATTCCACATCCCCATTTGGGAATAGATATATGTTTTCCATGCCAAAGAACTATGCAAGATAATAAATATACTATTGGAAACTTATACTTTGAAGACTTTTTAGTGTTGCAGCTAACCGCTTGAACTTTACTTTGACGATATCAATAGGTAACACAGACACTTCTAAAACAAACAGTTGTAGTTCCACTTGATACTAAAGTAACACAAAAGGAGCATATAAACACTGGCTGAAAACTATAATATACACCTTTAAGGTATTATTGCATAGCACAACTCGACGACAGTACATACATCTCAATGTTATTCAAATATTAAATCAATATATATTTTAACATCATTGCTTACATGCAGGTAAGTGGAAACGCAAAAATCTCTGTAAAAGAATGCTTCGAGGAAAAGTTCCTTAGGGCAGTGTTTCCCAACCTTTTGAGCCGCGGCACACTTTTTACATTTGCAAAATCCTGGGGCACACCACCAACCAAAATGACACAAAATGACACTCTAACACAGTAATACATATAGTTAATATGTTTTCAAAATGTATTTATACACTCCGTATGAAACCTGGACCTGTTTCGATGAACTCAACATAGATATCCTGGCAGGAATGGCAGAAAGACACACACTTCCCACACAGAACTCCCATAACCAAGAGAAAATGCTATAAGAGTTTGGTGGGCATTGACCTTGAGTTTTGGAGTTGTAGTTCACCTATATCCAGAGAGCACTGTTGACTCAAACAATGTTGGATCAGGACCAAACTTGGCATGAATACTCAATATGCCCAAATATGAACGCAGATGGAGTTCAGGGGAAATAGACCTTGACATTTGAGAGTTGTAGTTGCTGGGATGTATAGTTCCCCTACAATCAAAGAGCATTCTGAACCCCAACAATGATAGAACTGGGCCAAACTTCCCACACAGAACCCCCAGGAGGCAAGAGGAGGTCTCTACTTGGGTAAAGGGAGGTGGGCCTCCCCAATGCATGGAGAGGGAGGAATGAAGTAGACAACGGGTGGGGAGGGTGGTGTTTGTAATTTTGTGTCTTTATCGAGGTAGGTTCCTTTGGGTTTTTATACTTCAACACACTAGACCCCCCCCCCCCCCCTTCATGGAGGTTCCAATTTCCCACAACACACCTGATGATCGCTCACGGCACACTAGTGTGCCCCGGCACACTGGTTGGGAAACACTGCTTTAGGGTATACTCACACTGGATGGTACCTGAGCGTCCGTATCAAACCAAAATCAAGGTAGGAATCAGCGTTCCACTGGTTCGTCAATGCTATATCAATAATCAATGGAAATTCCTCTTGCTCAACACGGTCGACGATCAGACCAATACACGCGCTAGACCGTTTCGCCCTCAAGGGCTTCTTCTGGACCGGGGACACGATCCTTGAGTGGAAGCGTTCCACCTTGAAGCTGAGTGGTGCTTCTTTCGAACTATAAAGAACATATAATGTGGCAAATGCCCTGTGGACTGAGACATTGACCACAGGGCATTTGCCACATTATATGTTCTTTATAGTTCGAAAGAGGCACCACTCAGCTTCAAGGTGTAATGCTTCCACTCAAGGATCGTGTCCCCGGTCCCGAAGAAGCCCCTGAGGGTGAAACGGTCTATTGGCCCAATCATCGACCGTGTTGAGCGCCAGAGGAATTTCCATTGATTATTGATATAGCATTGACGAACTAGTGGAACGCTGATTCCTACCTTGATTTTGATTTGATACGGACGCTCAGGGACCATTCGGTGTGAGTACACCCTAAGGAACGTTTCCTCGAAGCATTCTTTTACAGAGATTTTTGCGTTTCCACTTACCTGCGTGTAAGCAATTATGTTAAAATATATATTGGTTTAATATTTGAATAACATTGAGATGTATGTATTGCCGTCGAGTTGTGCTATGCAATAATACCTTGAAGGTGTATATTATAGTTTTCAGCCAGTGTTCCTTTTGTGTTACTTTAACACAGGCACTTCTGCCAGTGTTGGAACAGGGTGCTACAATTAGGAAGAAGTAAGGGGAATTTCCCTTTTCTTCCTGCCAGGATCTATCCCTTATCTGTGTTCATAAATGCAAGGAAAGGGCAATGATGCCATCTTCCACCTGGATGATATATTGAGCCCAATAATTTATTTATGTATTATTTATTTATTTACTATACTTTTAAACTGCCCCTCTCAACCCGAAGGCAACGTGAGGCGGTGCACACATGGCAACGAATGCCCATAGATAAAATACACAACACTTAATAAAACAACCATATCAAAGCAAAAAAATCACAGTTAAAAATATAAAATACAAATCTCAGCGTCTCATTATTAAAATCGGTTTCCATTGCGGCTGCGGCGTTCCAAAGGTTGTTCCAATTGGACCTGATCCAGCTATCCGGACTGTGCCAAAGTCACAAGATACTCCAGAGTTTCTGGAAATTCAACAATCCTCCCCCTTTAAAAAAGGCATTTTTAATTTTCCCCTGAAATATGCTGGGAGGGGGGGTGGTGGTGGTATTTTTTTAACCTCTCTGGTAAATTCTCAGAGCAAGTGTCCTGTTTCTCAGATTTTTTGAAGGCCTTAGAAGCCTCCAGCCTTCGTAACTATATTATTTTTTTTGTTATTTTTGTATCATTATTATTGTGATGTATGAGAAAAACAACAGCAACCACATAAAATCTTCGAGATTAAACAATCAAAATATAAGTATTATTTTTCTATCCCATCACCTCCCCATTCCCACCTGTGAACCACCACCCATGACTTCTGACACCACACCAAATGGAACTAGTACAGGCACGGGAAAATTTGGGCTCTCTAGGTCAGGGGTGCCCACACTTTTTCATCATGCGAGCTACTATATGAACAATCAAGTTGAAAAGATCACCTGTTGTGCATGTGAGTGTGTGCGCGCACATGCACGCTCCTACTGCAGTCTTCCGTCCGCCTGGGGCTTCTTTCTTGCCTGCCCACAAACTCGCCGCCGTCTTGCCCGGGAAGGGGATCCTCCTTGCATGCGTGCGCGCTCTCTCTTAATGTCTTCATTGCCTTCCTCCTTCCTGCTGCGTGCTTTTGCGAAGCAGGAAGTCCCCATCCCGTCCTGCTTCTTGCGTGCACAGCAGGCCCCTCCCACGCACGTAACAGGAGGGTATTTATAGGCGCACCCGCCAGCGCTCCGGCCAGATATGGCTTCAGCGACGGCTCGGAAGGCGCAGGGCTGGGAAGAGGGGCCGCCTGGCTGCTGCCTGGGCCGGGAAACTCAACCGAGAGAGGGACCCACGTAAGGCTGGAGCCTCCTCACGGCAGCCTCCCCCCCTCCCTCGAGGCTTCCTTACCTGGGCAGGAGAAGGAAGAGTGAAAGAGGTGCCTCCCCAAAGTGACAGATGCCGCCGGGGGGGGGGGGGCTTCCTTCCTTTCAAGGGTGTCACTCAGAAAAGACGCCCAAGTTGGCAACTGGCAGGAAGGAGGACCCCTCCCACTGGTGGCAGTCCATGTCCACGGGAAGGAGAGAGAGAGAGAGAGAGGGTGGCTCTTCCTAGCCGGCTCTGAAGAGCCACCCTCTCTCTTTCACTCTCTCGTGGGACCCTGGCCGCCTGTCTCCGTCGAGGGCGAGGAGGGCAAGGGAGAAAGGCGGCGAGGCACAAGCAGCAGCAGCAAGTGGAGTCTCCATCCCTGCAGCCCCCTCCTCCTCGGGTTCAGCCCCAGGAACACGGCGGAGCCCCTCCTCCTCGCCCCAACCAAGGAAAGAAAGCAGCCCACACAGCTCACTCGCCCAGGTCTCGGCTTGGAATGGGAGTCCCAAGGGCAGCAGCAGGGTTTGCGGCGGGGCTTGCTTGGCTTTGCCCCACTTTGCCCGGCCTCCTTCGCCTCTTTCTCTCTCCCTCTCTCCTTCTAGCGCCCGCCTGCCTGCCTGCCAAAAGGATCCGAAAAAGTTCTCCGGATTTCTTTCTTCTCTCCTTGTCTCTCTCTCTCACACACACACATTCCCTCCATCCCTCCCACAGCCTCGGATCCTATCCGTGTGCATGCCTTCGTCTTGCTCCCCCAGCAGCAACCAATGGGCGGTCATGTCACCACACTGTGTGTGGCAAGACGAGCGCCAGGGCCCGCCCACTAAAGCCTCATTTTGGCAAAAGAAGCCCCGCAAAGGCGGCGGCGGGAGCACACGTGCGCACGCATGGCAGGACCGCGCTATCTGGCTGGTGAGGCTCAAAGATCACCTGGAAAAGGGCTGAAGATCACCTAGGTGCTCCCGATCACCATAACGAGCACCCTTGCTCTAGGTGTTTTGGACTTCAACACCCACAATTCCTAACAGCCTACCAGTTGTTAGGAATTGTGGGTGTTGAAGTCCAAAACACTTGGAGGGCCCAAGTTTGCCCATGCCTGAACTGGTATCTAGCAAAAATCTGTCCTTATCATTACACTAATGAATCCCGCGTTCAATTATTTCAAAAGCTATTTTTTTCTTCTTTATTAAATATCCAAAGCCAGTCTCCCTTTTATAGCAAATTCATCTTTGTTTTTGTTAATTGTCTTAGCAAAAGTTTTGCTGGGTTTTTTTAGTACTTAGGCGATCCCTTGTAGTCTGAGGATGATGGTCCTCCAAGGTCGGTGTACTGGTGGTGGCTCTGTAGGTGACTGTGGAGCCCTATTCTTGATCTGCATCCTCTCCCGCAGTGAGGGCATTGGTTTCCAGGTGGAAGGTGGTTCCAGTCGGGGTTGGCTTGACACGCCTTCTTCTTGGCATGTGTGGAGAGGCCATTCAAATCAACCGGCTGGACAGGGTGGACCCTCTTTAACGGATCCCACCGCTGCCACCATTTGTGGAGATTCGATGTTAACTTGTATTTCGCTGCCACCATTAATTTATTTAGGCTTGACCATTGACTTGTAAAGAGTGTTGATGAGACTGGTAATCCAAATGAAGTCACGGGGAGAGAGTCTTGAATCAAAACTTAAATAGTTTATTTCACACAAAGCTTGGTTTGATACTTTATATAACTCTTCCGAAGAGGCACGACTTAAAAAGGTTACAAAGTTTAACTAGTGCTATTATTCAGCCAGATCAGCTTCTCTATATCTCAATGTATAGGCACTCTTGCCTTCTAAAGGCACCTTGCCTCTATCTAGCCCTTAGGCTTTACACAAACCGGCTGGCTCGCAAGCTTAGCCCTCTAGAACTGTCTCCTCATACCGTGTTTCCCCGAAAGTAAGACACCCCCGATTGTAAGACGTATCAGGGGTGTCTGGGGGGTCGGCTTATATAAGCCATACCCCGTATATAAGACGTACCTCGTCCCGCCGCCCGCCCACCGGAGGTGTGCCGCGGCACACCTGCGGCACACCTCCGTGGCACACCTCTTCGCCAGGGCTCCAGGCAGGGAGGGGGAAAGGAGCCAGGGGCGGGAGGAAACAGCGACGCGTCACTGTGACGCTGCGATCGTCACCACGCCCCGGCTCCTTTCCCTCCCTTGCTTGAGGAAAGGGAGGAAAGGAGCCAGGGGCGCAGGAGGATCGCAGCGTCACAGTGACGCTACGTCCTCTCCCGCCCCTGGCTCTCTTCCTCCTCCCTTCCAAGGGTGGGAGAAGAGAGCCAAGGGCGGGGAGAAGGGACGACGCGTCACTGTGACGCTGCGATCGTCACCACGCCCCTGGCTCCTTTCCTCTCCCTTGCTTGAGGAAAGGAGAGGAAAGGAGCCAGGGGCGTGGTGAGGATCGCAGCGTCACAGTGACGCGTCGCTCGTCCCGCCCCTGGCTCCTTTCCCCTCCCTTGCCTGGAGCCCTGGCGAAGAGGTGTGCCGCGGAGGTGTGCCGCAGGTGTGCCACGGCACACCTCCGGTTGCGGCGGGCGTGGCGGCGGGCGGGCGGCGTGGCGGCGGCGTGGGCGTGGCGACGGGCACGTCTTGGGTTATATAAGACGACCCGAAAGTAAGACGTAGGGGACTTTGGGGGGAAAGAAAGTAAGACGCTGTCTTACTTTCGGGAAACACGGTAGCTCTAAAAACAGATTCCCCATCTGAAGCTACACTCTCGCTTCACTGACAGGAAAACTCTAACTGCTCTCTCTGCAGTTTCAACAATGTGATTCCTACTCCTCTCCTCAGAGCAGAATCTAACCGACCCTTCTGGCTTGACAGCCAGGCACCCACTCTGCTTAGAGCTGGTCTTCCAGTTAAACTGTCAAAATTCAAACTCAACATTCTAAAACTAGCCTTCTGGCTGGCTTCGCCCACCATCACCATGGCAACACATTCCCCCAGGAGGGAACTGCCTCCATGATCACAGTTAACCCTTTAGGGTCTATCTAATACTTAAACTCCATATTCTAACAATAAAACAACATACATATAAAACTACATTTAACCAGTAACAAAATTACCAGTTCTCCACAGCATGTTTCTCTCTTTTGCCCTCCATTCGTGCCTCTTCAAATTCTACAGCACTGCTGGTCACAGCTGACCTCCAACGGGAGCGCTCAAGGGCCAGGGCTTCCCAGTTCTTAGTGTTTTTAAGGTTGGCTTTGAGCCCATTTTAAAATCTCTTTTCCTGTTCCCCAACATTCCTTTTCCCCCTCTGGCTCCCAGGCATACACTAGCTGTGAGGTGTTCTGAGGTGATTTGCCCTTTAAACACAGAAACTGGTTTTGAGGCTTCTTTGTAGAATGAGCACACTTCGAGGCTTGACTTTTCAAACAGAGCAAAGATTGTTTATTGTTGGAACTAGTAAACAGAACTGGCACATAAGCGTAATGGTTACAGAACTTGGTAAAGCTTGGTGGTTCCTTTGAAATAGTTATATTAGTTCTTTGCTACAATAGTTCTTCTTTAAACACAACACAGGAGCTAACTTCCAGGGTTCCCCTCTGTATAGTTACTCCTAAAACTAGCCCAGATAGTTTATTTCAAAACTAATCTGTCTAAATCTTCCCTCACACTAACTATAACAACTTGAATTCCTCAGTGCCCCAACCACGAGCGGGGCGGCGGTGGGGAAAGGCGCGTGAGTCGCCCTAGGGGCGGGACTTCCAGCCGCGCCTTCTCCTTCTCGCCAGTTCCGCCCCCCTCCCTTCACTGAGGGAGAAGGCGCCACTGGAAGTCCTGCCCCTAGGGCGACTCACCACGCGCCTTCCTCACCGCCGCCCCGCTCGTGTTTGGGGCACGGGCGAGCGGGGCGGCGGCGGCAAAAGCCGCGTGAGTCTCTCTAGGGGCGGGACTTCTAGCAGCGCCTTGTGCGTCACGCCGCCCCCCGCCCCTCCTTTCACTGAAGGGAGGAGGGGCGGAGCCGCTGCTGGCGTGATGCAGAAGGCGCCGCCGGAAGTCCCGCCCTTAGGGCGACTCATGCGGCTTCCCCTGTCGCTGCCCCACGCGGGCGGGCGCCACTCCTTCCTTTAGTGAAGGGAGGAGGTGCACCGGTGTGGCGCGGCGGCAGCGGGGAAGCTGCGTGAGTCGCCCCACGGGCGGGACTTCCGCCGGGCGCCTGTGCGCCACGCCGGCCCTGCCTCCCGCAGAGGCCCCGCCCGGGGCGGCGCAGACCGGGCGGCCTTGGGCGGACAGGCCGCTAATCCGGCCCTGCTTAGAAACACCTCCCGAAATAGCTACCTTATTAACTTCCCTCTCAAGCTGAGGCCAAACTGTTTTCCGGCCTACCTCGACAGGCTTCTACCAGGCCTACTAGGTAAGGATAATTACAGTTGCTTAAGCCCACAGAGGCAGAATGGCTGTGTGAATTGTCCCCAGGATTGTATATTGCTATCCCAAGGGCAGTCTCGCACCTCCTACACCGGCAAAGATTCAGACCTTATTGAAAGATCCCCTGGATTTTGCACTATTTTTTAAAAATGGAATAAACCAGGATTTCCAGATTTATTCCAGGTTGATCTGCATTATCACGAGGTGTCCTTTGGATGCCTCATGATAATGAGCCTCTACACCAAAGGGGAGGAGTGAATATGATCTCTGCCTGTCACCCTCTGAGGGCTTGTAATGTCTTAGATGGTGTGAGAGATTGAAATAATGGAGTTGCTCACATAGGGCAAGTCAAATCAAGTAAAGACACTTGCAAGATTGACAGGATTGCCCCAATCATTTGAAATCTGCACAATAACTTATAATGGGGGCATACCAATGTGAGATTGTTTGGTGGGATCTCCATTCAGTTGAAGTAAGCAAGATAGTTAAGCACTGTTTGCTTACCTGAACACAACAATAATCCTATATTGTTTCCAGCAGGAGGGAGAGGTCTTTGAAGGGACGTTCTAGCTTGTACTTTCAAATGAGGCTTCACTTCTCCAAGAGGACTGAGGAGAAGCTCTCACCACCCCTATCCTTCCCGCATGCCTCTTACAATGCATGCAGATTCCGGTAAGAGACATCTCCCTGTCTAATGCATCAGCATCTACTTGCAGGGGCGGATTTACCATTAGTCAAAGTAAGCACCCGCTTAGGGCGCCACGTAGTCAGGGGCGCATCTGGCCGCCAGGTTCCACGCATGTGCCATTGCTGCAAAGGTACTCCAGCTGGACTGAGACGCCAATCGCCCAAAATGCCCCGGCTCCGTCCCGGCTGCAAAAAGTTCCTCCTTCTCAGCCTCACTAAGGGCGATTGGTATCTCGGTCCACCTGGAGTCCCTCCGCAGCAATGGCGCATGCGCAGAACTAGCTGGCCCAGAGAGCGAGGGGGCGCCAAAATAATGTTTGCTTACCATTTTAAATTACCTTAGTACGGCCCTGCTTATACCTGTTGTTATCAAGCAATTTGGGGGCGCCAAAATAAATTTAAAATTACCTTCGTCCGCCCCTGTCTACTTGCCATTCATATTTACTGAGTATAAGTTGTAACAATGCATGGAGGAGAAAGTGACTCCCCACTCTTCAAACTGAAAAATCAGCTGGGCACTAGAGTTAATCATGGAGAACTATGATGAACTTTCATGGTAAAGGGCGTTAAAGTCAATATACATGGGTTGCTTACCATGTAACCATGGTTCCTTGAGTGGTCACCTGTGAATGCATACATTTGATATTTGCGCTGCGCAGACAAACTTCGGAACCTTCGAGCAAGAAATCTCAACAGCCCCCTGAAGCCCCGCCCCTCACTCCCCCACTCGTATATATAGCCAGTGAGAGGGGGCTTCACCCTTCAGTTCTCTTTACGTGCGAGAAACAACCAGAAACCTGAAGGCATGACCAGAGGAGGAAGGGCGGGCTGTATGCATTCACAGGTGACCACTCAAGGAACCATAGTTACATGGTAAGCAACCCATGTTTGCCTTTTCGTGGTCAACTGTGAATGCATACATTTGATAGAATAGTGAGCTACTAACCTCGGTTGGTGGGCGTCATGCCACCGCAGAAAAGAGGACTGCACGCCCAAAATCCATCTGTCTCCTGGACACCACATCGAGTTTGTAGTGGGAACAAATGTTTGATGGGATGACCAGGTGGCCGCACGGCACACAGCATCCAGCGAAACGCCCCTCAAGAAGGCCGTCGACGTGGAGACCGCTCTCGTCGAATGACCCTTAACTTGTTGAGGGGGCTCCTTTCCAGCCAAGCGGTAAGCTAGGCAGATGGTCAACACAATCCAGGACGAAAGTCTCTGGGAAGACACAGGAAGGCCACTGGCATCCTTCCGATACTTCACGAAAAGTCTAGGAGACTTTCTGCCTGAAGCAGTTCTATCAATGTAGAAGGCCAAAGCCCTTCGAACATCAAGAAGGTGCAGACCCACTTCCCCAGGTGTAGATGGGTTTTGAAATAGCGAGGGTAGCGCTAACTCTTCCGACATGTGGAATCTAGACACCACCTTGGGGAGGAAAGAGACATCTGTCCTTAGAACTAACTTGTCCTTATGGAATTTAGTGTAGGGAGGATTGGCCCGCAACGCACACAGCTCACTGGCGCGTCTGGCTGATGTGACTGCGACCAGGAACGCAGTCTTCCATGACAGAAAGGAAAAATCAACTGACGCTAGCGGCTCAAATGGCGGCTTGGTCAGTGCTGCCAGAACTAGGTCAAGACTCCATGAGGGAGTCACAGGTGCAACTGGTGGGTTGTTGTTCAAAGACCCTCTCAGAAAGAACTTCACCATCGGGTCCTCAAAGCAAGATGAAAGACCCGATCTCCTGCGATGCCACGATATGGCAGCCAGGTAGCACTTTAAGGAGGAGTGCGATAAGCCCTTCTCAGAGAGGGAAAATAGGAAATCCAGCAAAACCGACATGGGAACTTTCAAAGGGTCCAGGCCCTTGGGGAAAAGGAACTTCGAGAAACGGGACCATTTATAGGCATAAGCCCGTTTGGTGGCCGGCTTGTGGGCGGCCTCCACAACAGCTAAAACGGGGGCGGACAGGTCAGCGAAAGCTGTCATTCGGGAGGCAGGATCCTCCAGGCCATGAGCCGCAGCTTGTGTACCTCTGGGTACAACACTCAGTCCTGCTGAGCAAGGAGCAGGTCTACCCTGTTCGGTAGCGGGACGAATGTCCCCTTGGCCATTTCTAGTAGGACTGAGAACCACTGCTGCCGAGGCCACCACAGGGCGATGAGGATGCACCGTGCACCCTCTCTGCGGAGCTTCGCCACCACCCTGAGAAGAAGAGGAAACGGGGGGAATGCATATAGTGGATGTCTGTCCCAAGGGAGCAGGAATGCATCGCCTAGGCACCCTAGAGCCGGGTTCGCGTGTGTTCGTGAGCAGAATGTTGGGCACTTGGCGTTCTCTCTGGTTGCGAACAAATCTATCAGCGGAACGCCCCAGGCTCGAAAGAGCCGGTCCACCTCCCCCTGATTCAGTGACCACTCGTGGTGGGATAGGGGGGTTCGGCTTAGTGCATCCGCCAGCACGTTCTGCTCCCCTGGAAGGTGCAGGGCCATGAGGGAGATGTTCCGAGAGATGCACCACTCCCAGATGTTGAGGGTGATGTCCAGCAGGGTTCTCAAGTGGGTACCTCCCTGTTTGTTCAGGTAATACATAGTTGTTGTGTTGTCCGTAATGACCTGAACCACCTTCCCCGATACCACCTTCTCAAATGAGAGAAGGGCCTTGCGGACCGCCAGAAGCTCCAATGCATTTATGTGTAGGGAGCGCTCCTGGTGATCCCAAGCTCCCTGCGCCACTAGGTTGCCGGAGTGTGCCCCCCAACCCGTCATGGACGAGTCTGTGGTGATGGTCACCGCTGCTGTCGAGGGGGTCGAAGGGGATCCCCGAGCACACGTTGGACGGTTCCAGCCACCATTGGAGGGAAGTCCAGTTATTTTTAAATCAGTCCAAAAGCGGTAATGCTTAGAGTGCTAGCCACAAAGGCAGGAAGGTTCTCTCTTGTCTGCTTTCTTTCGAGCGCGGAAAGAGAGGACTGAAGGGTGAAGCCCCTCCCACTGGCTATATATACGAGGTGGGGGGAGTGAGGGGCGGGGCTTCAGGGGCTGTTGAGATTTCTTGCTAGAAGGTTCCGAAGTTTGTCTGCGGAAGCGCAAATATCAAATGTATGCATTCACAGTTGACCACGAAAAGGCAAATAATATTTAGCTCTCTTTACCCATACAAAAGCTACATTATTTTCTCACAGAGAAATAGTGATGGTAATAATATCCAGAGATCCAGTTATAGTCCTTATATCTGAAAGACTGGATCAGGATGCCGCAGTTCTGGGTGGGACTAGGAAGGGAAGGGTGGAACACTGCAACTCCCAACAAAGTATTGCGAGAAGCCTTATTTGCACACAGTACTGAAATGATATGGTAGGATATATCGTGGGAATTACTGCCACTATATATTACTAAGAGGGAAATAGTGTTTTGTTGTTGTTTAAAGGCACAAGAGAGAAATGTTTGCGGTATGTTTGTTCTTTATTTGATAAGATGTCATTCCGCAATAAAGAAAAGGACTCGTTTACAGCGGCCAAGTATTCTCCTCAAAGAGGCCCCATTGCCTCCTTGTTCTTCCTTTTTCTACTGACATAAGAAAATAATCCCTTTTTATAGTTTTTAATGTCCCTGGCAAGCTTGAGCTCATTTGGTGCTTTAGCCTTGCGAATCTTTTCCCTACAGGAGTTGGCTATTTGTTTGAATTCTTCTTTGGTGATTTCTCCCTTTTCCCACTTCTTGTGCATGTCTCTTTTGAGTCTTAGCACAGTTACAAGTTCTTTGGACATCCATTCTGGCTTCTTTGCACTTGTCCTATTTTTTCTCTTTGTTGGCACTGTTTGCAATTGCACCTTGAGTATTTCACTCTTGAAAAATGCCCACCCATCTGTAGCTTCCTTGTCTTTTAGTATCTGTCCATGGGATGCTGCTCAAGTATTTCCTTCATTTTTCAGAAGTCAGCTCTCCTAAAGTCCAAAATGTGGGTTTGACTTGTCTTAGTTTTGGCCTTCCATTGTACCTCAAACTACATTCCAGCGATAGGAGTATTCCCACCAGGTTTCAGTTATGCCTATGACATCATATTTGTGGTGTTGTGTTAAAAGTTGGAGTTCGTCTTGTTTATTTGCTCTGTGCATTAGTGTAAAGACATGCAAGCCCCTGCGATCTCCCCCTGAGCTGTTTATTTGGGATTATTATGCTTTTGGTACTTGTTCCTTGTTGCGTTTGTGCAGCCCTCTGTTTATTTATTTATTTATTTATTATTTATTTATTAGTTTCAACTTAGTATACCGCTCTCTCTGGAGCCCAGAGCGGTTCACAGAATTAAAATAGCAAGTAAAACACATAAAACACAGTAAAACCAATATAAACCCACAGTTAAAATCCCATTCCCAACAATAGCTGCAATAAGGCAGCAGAAATGCGATGGCGGCAACGTGGCAGAGCGCTAGTGGTAACGGGCACTGGTTATGTTTAGCCTTCTGGCAGTTCCCTGACATTGTGGGTAAAGTACTATTCGCAAGGCTGTTGTCCCCCTAGCTTGGTGTACCTAGTTTAAAGTGCGCCTAATGAGGTTTGCAAGTCTTTCTCTTCTAAGCACTGGGCTTTTGGGGTGGGGAGGTCTCTAACTACTTCTCCACCTTGACTTTGGGGTGTCTTCCATCACAGGGTGACTCTTCTCCTCATTGGACGCTGGGTCGAGCTCAACGGCCTCCCTGGCAGCAGTGGGTCCTCAGCATCATCGTCCACTTTTGATAAGTCCAGCTTCAGTGTAGCTGCCATCACCCCTCCGGGGGAGATGGTTTCTCTCTTCTCTTCTCCTCTCCTTCCTTTGATCCCTGCATTTTCCCTCTCACCAGGTGTCTGGGAAAAGTTTTTTTAAAAGAGAACTAGCTTAATGCACACTTATAAGGAAGTTGTGAGGCAAAGGACAGGCTCACAGTGATTTCTGGATACACAAAGTCTTTATTTCATTCCTTTACTGAAGCAAAAGAAAGCTAGTTCTGACATTCTCCTGATTGCCCTCAGCTTTATAGTATGCTTCTCTTTGAATCAGTTTCTTTACTATCCCACAATGTGTATATTCATTCCCAAAGCTAATCGCTTTCCCACCCCCTTTCTCCACCCCCTTCTGGTTTGTGCTTCTAAGTTCTCACAGACCTTTGTCTCCATTTGTCTAAACACATCCCCTCCATACCTGTTGTCCATAAACATGTCAGACAGACACTTCTGGCTCTTCTGAAGCTGAATTGGAGGGCCTTACGGTTTTGCAGCAGTAAAGAAAATAACTTTTTGCAATGGGTGCTTTTTATTTTATTTTTCAAAATACACAAACATCTTACAAACGAAAAGTAACTACTGAAATTATATACAGCTACTGTATTCTTGTGTCTGTTAAATCCCGTTATGAGTTCACACTCACAGTACATGCATTTTCAGCTTCTGATTTATTTTCCCCCTTTCAATACATTTGCTGGTTTGGAAATTTACGATGGGTTACCTATAACTTCACCCTTTACAAATATCAGAGTTCAGTTTTCTAAAACAACATGTCCGTCAAAATGTTCACAGTCCATTAAAAGTAGCTATGTATAATCCTTGAAAAATGTATTTGCAAAAATCTAGAGTAATGTTAAGCTATTGAAGATAATTAATCTCTGTTTTGTGATGATGGCATGCTCATTAAAAATCTTCCTTGTACACTTCTCCCCATTCCTTATATTTACACCTGCAAAATACAAAGTGAACAGGTAAGATTACAAGCACAGAAAACTATTTGTTATGTGGATAATTCTTAATATAAATATAATATAAAATAGGACAGTATTTAATGTGATTCACGAATTGTTTGGAAATAATGCTGTATACACAAATGATAGTATAGAGTACTATAAGTTGGTTTCAATATCTAGGCATGATAAGGCAACTATATTAGGGCTCTCTTCTTATTAACAAGAAATAGCCGTTGAAGGAAAGGCATCCATTTTAAATGGTTGGGGGCAGGCATGTAGCCAGGGGGGCTAAGGGGCTTCAGCCCCGAAATTCTCAGGGTGGTCCGCGAAAAGGCCTTACTGGTACACGACACGGAGAGAGGCGTTCCCGTAGGTATGCCGGCCCTTGACCATGCAAGGTCTTCAAGGTTAGAACCAGCACCTTGTGAGTAATCCGGAACTTGACCGGAAGCTAGTGCAGTCGGTATAGAACAGGCAGCCAGGGGGCTTCGGGGCTTCAGCCCCGAAATTCTCAGGGTGGTCCGCGAGAAGGCCTTACTGGTACATTATTTAAACTGTTATGTTTATTCATATCATGATCTGATCACCATGCTCATTATATCCCACAATAATGGGGTTATTGCAATAACAATACAAAAGGTTTGCTAGGGTAGACCCTCTTCCACCCAGTCTCAGCCCCCCGAACCAAACTCAGCCCCCCAATCAAAAATTATCCTGGCTACGGCCCTGGTTGGGGAGCATCTTAGAACTGGACGAGACTATTCGGCCCCTGTCGTCTACTCACCAGCTACACACTTCTCATTAAATGTTTTTTCTAATTTTGATATCTATCTATTCAGTTTGATGAACAATTAATTTAAATCAGCGGTGCATGCTATTCCCCCACTCATCAAATTAAGTGTATCATGCAAAAACCAGATGTCTGTAGTTTTAGACTGTAGTACAGGTAAATGTTACTAGAGGTGTGTAAATGTAAATCTCCCTTTATTTAATTCATTTACACAAAAATTAAATATTTCAGAAGTGTTCTCTTTCCTGGGGAACATTATATAGTTTTTGTTTCATGTTCAAGTTTTAACATTGGGGTTGTTTTAATTTTTAAAAAAATTGCTAAACAATATTTTTGTACAAATCCCCTGAATTCTGAGCAACAACGAACGAGATTAACTTGTCCAAAACTATAAGCTCTATGCCAAAAAATCTCTTGTGTCTTTTTCCTATTATTGTTACTGATTTTTTAAAAAAATACTTCAGTCTGTTTACTGTCCTAAAGGAGGAAATAAATAAATAAATATTTCAAGGCAACTGAGGTTTGTTTGTGAAGTGTTTTCAGATAAATCAACTTTTTTATTGAGGATAAACACTTGAATATTCTTTACATGCCTATGGTAGGTCTAAGATGCAAAAAGGATGGTCAAGTCAATCAACAAAAAGACGTGCTGACAAAACGTATATCTATTCACAATGATAAAATAGTAAGAAAAGAAGGGTTGTATTTATGTCTCTACTAGCTTGGGGACCCGGCGGTGCCCGGGTCATTTGAGAAGCACAGCAGGATGTAGAGTGGGTTATGGGGGCTCTGTGTGTCAAGTTTGGTCTTGATCCATCATTATTGGGAGTTGCAGTGGTATCATGAAAATACTGAAGGTAGTGCAAGTCCCATCATCTCTGGTCCACCCTCCCCCAAAGTGTAGTAGGATGTAGATTGGGTCATGGGAGCTCTGTGTGCTAAGTTTGGTCTGTATTGGTGAATGGATGAGGGTTGCATTGTTTTTAGGAAGTGAGTGAAGGTACTTCAAGTCCCATCATCCGTGGTCCATCTCACACAAAACAGCACCAGGATGTAGAGTGGGTCATGAGGGCTCTGTGTGCCAGGTTTGGTGTTGATCAGTCATTGGATTAGGTTTGTAGCAGTCTTGGAAAGTGAAGAAAGGTGCTGCAAGTCCCATTATCCATGTTCTGCCCCCCTCCAAACTTCAGGAGGATGTAGAGTGGGTCACTGGGGGTCTGTGTGCCAAGTGTGGGCTTTATCAGTGTTTGTTGGGGGCCACAGTGGTCTGTGGGAACTGAGGGGTGTGTAAGTACTACAAATCCCACCATCCATCGTCAGTCCTCCCCCAAACCTCACCAGGACGTGAAGGCAGTCATGGGGGTTATGTATGGCAAGTTTGGTCTCGATCAGTGATTGGATGAGGATTGCAGCGGACTTGGGAAGTGAGTAGAGGTACTTCAAGTCCCATCATCCATGGTCCACCCTCCTCCGAACTGCACCAGGATGTAGAGTGGGTCATGGGGGCTGTGTGTGCTAAGTGTGGTCTGTATTGGTCCTTTTTGGTGGCCTCAGTGGAAATTTTGTTACTTGTTCATTATAATAATTGTGCAAGTGGGGAAATTTCAGGGTTTCTTTTCTCTCTCATTTTTACATCTATTGGACTGAAACTTACTACAATGGTAGAACACAATTGCCACTGTAAGCCCATAAAATTTCAGAATATTTCACTTATCAGTGGATTTTTGGGGAATTTTTAAATTTTTTAAAAACCAATATATTTAACAAAACTACATGACAGGGTATCATTTTCCCCCAACTTTCAGAAATATTCATACATCTACTGTTTTTAGGGAATTTTTTTTAAAAAAAACAATTGACAAAAACCTTTTTTTAAAGAAGTCACAACAGCTATCTCATTGAACACCTTGGTCTTTAACAGCCTTGTTTGGTTCTTGAAGATTTAAAGTCATGGCGTCCTTGACTGAAACCATCCATTTGGAATGCAGTCTTCCTTTTATCCTACTGCCTTCTACCTTACCAAGTATGATTGCCTTTTCTAACTAATTGTATTTTCCAATGATTTGACCAAATGATGACACTCACAGTTTAGACATCTTAGTTTCTAAGAAAAGTTCCAGCTTGATTTGATCTATTTATTTGTCTTTTTAGCAGACACAGAATTTATAGATCTTTTTTGCCAATATCACATTTGCTTTCTATCACATTTCTTGACTATCCAGCTTTTACATTCATACATACTAGGCATGAGAAAAAAGTTATGAAAATGATTCGTTTCGTAAGAAATTCAGTAAGAAATGCTACTTTCGAGCTTTTCCGCACCTGGAACGCCAACCAGGAAGTGGACTTTCTTTTTCGAACTCCGGGGGCCAGGATTTTCTTAAGTGTCGTTATTAGGTCGTAAGGGGAGGGCACCCTCCTTCTCTCTCACCACCCTCCCGCCTCCCTTGCCAATAAGTCTTATGGCAAGGCAAGCCCTAAGCTCGCTCCTTCTTTCGGCTGGAAGCTTTAGATCCTGGCAGGGCAGGAGGCAGGGAAGCCTGGAAAAAATGTAAACAGAGAGGATTACTCAAAGTAAATCTGCAAAGGAGGGCACTTTGGATGAAGTGCCCTCCTTGTGGGATTTTTCTGAGTAACCCCTCTCTGTTTACATTTTTCCAGGCTTCCCTGCCTCTCCTGCCCTGCCAGGATCCAAAGCATCAAAGAGTATTGGGGTGAGAAACCAACCTAATGTATAATAGAATGAATGCTACTGTAAGTGCCTAATATTATAAGTAATCCAACTGGTCATATACCTACATTCCATGCACATGCAATAATACAGCAGTAATAACAATAACAAGAGGTAAAATTCAAACCTAAGTATTCTGAAGAGCGGTGCAAACGGAGCCCGGGAATATTAGCCAGGGGAAAAGCCAGGGTTTGCTGCTTGGGTGCACACACATACCTATTCTTGGGAGGGGGGATTTGCTGCAGAACCCCGGGCTCATAGAGAAAATTCTGCAGCAAATCCCCCCCAAAGAATATGTAATGTGTGTGCACCCAAGCAGAAAACGCTAGCTTTTCCCGGGCTCTTCTCCCGGGCTCACAGAGAAGAGCCCGTTTGCACTGCATGAGGAGGAGAGACCAGTCAGAACACTTAGGTTTGAATTTTACCTCTTCTTATACCCATTGTTATTACTGCTGCATTATTTCATGTGCATGGAATGTAGGTATATGACCAGCCTGGGCAAACTTGGGCCCTCGCTCCCTCGGGATCGGGTGAGAGAGAGGCAGCGAGGAGCGAGGGGGGGGATCCTCCTCCTTTTCTTTTGCTGCTTCCAAGAATAGAATACCCCCTCCCTCCCTCCCTCCTTCCCTCCCTCCCTCCCTCTTTCCCTCCCTCCCTCCCTCTTTCCCTCCCTCCTTCCTATTTGGAGAGTCCCATCTAGAATTCAGTGTGGTTTATTCAAGTTTTGGCCTACAACTCCCAGAAATCCCAGCCAATTTACCAGCTGTTAGGATTTCTGGGAGTTGTAAACAAAACCCATCTGAATGCGCATGCTCTGGCATACGAATTACTAACGAATTTCGTTAGTAATTAAGTTACATTTTAGAAATTTTTGCAAAATTTTTTGTAAGTCTTTAATATACTAATCAAAATAACTCCCCCCCCCCATTTGATTTTAGAATCGCCATTTTTTGATTTGTTATCATGCCTAACAAGTCAGAAATACAGTGGCATAGACAACCAGAGCTTAAATACTCAAGGATATATAACTACAGTTCGGGATCTTGTCTCGTTCCTTCATAGCTGCCATACCAAAATCTTTTCCTGGTTTCTTGACTGCACTCTCCATTCTGATTAATGACTTAACTAATGTACAAATAATCTCTAACTATTTCAATATCGTCATTATCTCCTTTAAAGCTATGTAAAACACATGTGCCCATTAGTTTTGCTTTCTTAAGGTTAATTGTACACTTGCCTTTCCATTTTCTTCCTTGATTTTCTTCAGCAATAATTCAAAGTTTTTGTAAAAAATTTTGATGGTAATATGGTGTCATTTGTTAATTTTAAGCTCTTGGTGTTCCTTTCTCCAATTTTACACCTCTTTCCTCCAAGACTAATCCTATTTTACCAATTTATGATTTATTTTATTTATTTACTTCATTTATATTCCGCCCGGCAGGGGACACAGGGTGGATCGCAATGCACATATACAGGCAAACATTCAATGCTATCGACATACAACATTTATTTATTTATTTATTTATTTATTTATTTATTAGATTTATCTACCACCACTCCCAAATGGCTCGGGGTGGTTTACACTCAGAACAAAGCAATACAATAAAAACAATTAAAACAGTTACAATAAAATACAGTTTAACCTGTGTATTAGGACTCGAAAGCCTGCTTAAACAGAGCGGCCTTACAGGCTTTACGAAGAGCTTAAATTTCATAAAGCTCGAGTCTCAAGAGGTAACGCATTACAAAGAACTGGAGCAATAATGGAGAACGCCCTTCTCCGAGTTACGGTCAGATGGTGCGATTTCACACTGGGCACAACTAGGAGGTTCTGCTCTTCAGATCGCAGTGATCTAATGGGACTATATGGGATAAGGTGCTCCCTCAGGTACACTGAGGATATATATGACAGACATAGAGGTAATTTAACATTTCAGCTTCAGGCCACCAGGGGGAGCTGTCATATTCCTTCATTCTTTTTTCCTGGAGATTTTATGGCCTTGTAAATCAGTTAAATTTAGCCTCCCCACACAAGTGGTACCTAAACTACCTACTTGACAGATGCAACTGTCTTTCGGGTTGCAAAGGTCGACAATGGGCTACACAAATTGGCCGAGCGCTCACTCCGACCTAGGCAAACCTCGAACTCCTGACCTTCTGGTCTTATGCAGCGGACTCCCAGCCAGTTGCACCACATTCCCAGTGCACAATATGTGTGCAAGTTAAACG
>JARBWK010000500.1:0-30005 GCA_030556195.1 Anolis apletophallus | reverse complement strand
GGACACATGGTGGGAAGTGGTATGATTGGTCCAGAACCTACTAAGGTGGAGGCGATACACAAGTGGCCGATACCCAAAACCAAAAAACAGGTTCGGTCCTTTTGGGGATTAGCCAGTTATTATCGAAGGTTTATCCCAAATTTTAGCGAATTGGCGACTCCATTGACAGGCTTAACCAGAAGGCATGTCCAAATGTCATAGTGTGGACACCACAATGTCAGGAGTCAATGGACAAGTTAAAACAAACCATAACATCACAGTCAGTGTTGAAAGCTCCGGTTTTGATCGTCCATTTATTTTAACTTGCGACGCATCAGAAACAGGTCTGGGAGCAGTTTTAAGTCAAGCTGACAAGGATGGGGAAAAGCATCCTGTAATGTTTTTAAGTAAAAAGCTGTTGCCGAGAGAAAGTAGTCTTTCTACCATCGAGAAAGAATGTCTCGCCATAGTGTGGTCGATTCAAAAACTGAGGCCATATCTGTGGGGCAGGAAGTTTGTTTTGCAGACGGATCATGCGCCATTAAAATGGCTGAGTAATGTTAAGGGTACTAATAACAAACTCTTAAGATGGAGTTTGCTCTTGCAAGACTACGATTTTAAGGTAGTGCATGTGAAAGGCAAATCAAATGTAGTAGCTGACTCTTTATCGAGAGTTTATTATTTATTTATTTATTTATTATTCGGGTTTCTATGCCGCCGACTCCCTGAGGTTACTTGAATTCAGGTTACAAAATGGATATGGTTTGTATATAGTTGTGTAAGTATAAATGTATATGTGAAATGTATAAGTTTATATAATGTCTTGCTAACGGCATTATTTTTAATTCACTCTGGACAGAGAGAATTAAAAATAATTTCGGGAGGAAGGAAGGTAATGTAATGATGTCGATTATTTGTGTGTAAATGTTGTGTGACATATGTTAAATGTATGTTGTTTTGTGTAGTTCGGGAATGTTCTATGGTTTGTTTCTGTGGGTGAAACAGAAGGGAGGCATGGCAGAAGCTTAGAAGAGCTGTCGCCATGGCAACCAGGGCTAGAGGCTTTTAGAATGTTCAAGGTTTGAATTTTACAGTTGGTAAGAGCGGTTGGAAGCCAACTGCCACAAGAGAGGGGAGGAGATCTGTTTTGAGTTAGTTGGTCCTGAGGACTGTAAGAGAACAGTTCAGTATTTTAGTTGGTCTTAAGGTCTGCAAGAGAGCAGTCAGTTTTATGGGAGGAGAGACCCTAGTTAAAGTTGGAAGAGTCCAGGGGTTTATAGAGGTTTAGTGGAAACCCTATAATATATCCCCATTGTGTTTTGTGTAACAGAATAAGTTTGTGCCTCTGAGGAAGTATAAAACCAACCAAGATTTGTACCCATTTGTGTCATAATAAATTGTTTGCATCTTAAAAGAAAAACACCTCTCCTAATTCTTTTATTGGTGGTGGCCCTCAAGGTCAGTGGTCGGACAGATAAATGGTGGCAGCGTGGTCAAGTGGATACTGAGAAATTTAAAATCTCTGCAGTTCAATGGTTAATGGGGGAGATAGTCTACCCTGCCATAAGACGGAAGTTGCTCAAGTAACTTCGAGGTCCCCTTGCATTGAGGGTCAGCAGTTTGGATATAGAAAGATTGTCCAGTCTGAGGCCGGTCAACAAGGGGTTGTCACAATGATGAGGGAAGAGACAAGTAGAGGAAGGGGCTATGGTCGTGGGAGAAGCTCAGGAAGAGGATACAAAGGACAGAGTAAATTGGGACGGAACCAGTGTGCCCGCTGTAAAAAAGAAGGACACTGGAAAAGGGAATGTGTGGAAGAAATGTCAGAGGAAATTGATGCAGGTGTAAAGAACAAAGCAAAACAGTCTAGAGGGTCAGGAAGAGGACGAGGAAGAGGAAGAGGGAGTTATAAACCATATGAGGAGAGAGTTGTTGTGGCTGCGGCCTTGGAAGAAGAGGAAGAGGAAGAGGATGAGTCTTGAAAAATAGGCCGAGCTTTCCTCTTACTGAACCCGGAGCAACCTTTGGTTGCCATAGACGTAGAGGGTCAGCGTATAAAGTTCTTAGTAGATACCGGAGCGGATAAATCAGTAGTAAACAAGAAAATCGCCCCCCTTAGCACCCAACAGATCAAGGTTATTGGAGTTTCAGGTCGCCCACAGAAGTGTCCATTGTTACAGAAGCGGAGGTGCAACATTGCAGGAAGAGAAGTGATACATCAGTTACTGTATATCCCCGAGTGTCCCATACCATTGTTAGGAAGAGATATCTTAGCCAAGATTAGAGCAAGATTGGAATTCCTGGAAACTGGCCAACTGGAACTAACTGTCCCTGGCCAGGAGGAGTATCGCTTGTTCCAAGTGAAGGAGGTCAAGAAAGAGATACAATGGTGCTGGGAACAAACTCCAAGGGTATGGGCAGAAGATAACGATCCAGGGATGGCCAAAAATGTTGCACCAGTGGTGATACAGATAAGGCGGGATGTCTTCCCGTGAGAAAGGCCCAATATGCTATCAGTAGAGAAGCAGTGGAAGGAATCCAAGAACAGTTGCATAGATTGTTACATCATGGAATCATCACTTATTGTAACTCCCCATGGAATTCGCCCCTCCTTCCTGTCCGTAAGGCAGGAGGCGGGTACCGAGTTGTCCAAGATCTTAGAGCTGTCAATCAAGCCACAGTCCCATTAACCTCTGTAGTTCCAAATCCTTACATTATGATGAGTTTGATTCCAAGTACAGCAATCTGGTTCTCAGTTCTAGATCTCCGAGACGCATTCTTCTGTATCAGATTGGCCCCTGTGTCACAGCCTATCTTTGCATTTCAATGGGAGACCCCAAATGGAGGTAGACGTTCTCAGGCCACGTGGTGTCGTTTACCTCAAGGGTATCATTCGAGCCCGACGATTTTTGGCCAAGCCCTGGCCAAGGATCTGTCAGAATTCGAGATTCCAGAGGCAGAGGGAACCTGGCTTCAATATGTTGACGATCTGTTAGTAGCAACTAGGACAGAAGAAGGATGTAGGCATTACACAATAGAACTGTTGAAAGTCTTGGAAGAGAAGGGATACAAAGTGTCAAGAAAGAAAGCACAGTTGTGTCAGAGGAAAGTCAAGTACTTGGGGTTTGGATTATCCCAGGGAAGTAAAGTGCTAGAAGTGGAAAGGAAGGAAGTTATTTGTGCCATTCCAACGCCCAAAGACAGAAGACAGACGAGAGAGTTCCTCGGAACCACCTCGTATGTGAGACACTGGATCCCGGGCTACGCTGTGATAGCAAAGCCCCTCTATCAAGCAACGAAAGGAAGCAACAAGGACCCATTCGTGTGGACGGAGGAATGCGAGCATGCTTTCAGGGACCTGAAGCAAGCTGTCATTTCCCCTCCGGCATTGTCTTTGCCAGACCTAGACAAGCAGTTCTACCTATTCGCCGCTGAGCGACATGGTACAGCTGTGGGTGTTTTGACACAGATTTCAGGCACATGGCAGCGGCCCGTAGCTTACCTGTCCAAGCAGTTAGACACAGTAGCTAGGGGTTTGCCCCCCTGTTTGAGGGCCGTTGCAGCTTCAGTAGATTTAATTCGAGAGGCTACGAAGCTCACCCTAGGGAGACCCCTCATTGTACGAGTCCCCCACCACGTAAAAGCACTGTTAGATACAAAGGGTCCCCGCTGGCTGACGAATGAGAGACTGACAAAATATGAAGGAGTTCTGTGTGACAATCCGCTCGTTTCCCTTGAAATGTGTCCCATGTTAAATCCGGCCACTTTGTTGCCCAGCCATTCAGAGCCCTCAGATCATGATTGCATCCAGACAATGGACTTAGTTTACTCCAGCCGGCCAGATTTGCGTGATATTCCCTGGGAGAAAGCAGATTTGACCTTTTACACAGATGGGAGTAGCTTTGTGAGCGGAGGGGTAAGGCGTGCGGGGTACGCGGTAGTGACGTGGGAAGATGGGGTCTGGGAAGCCCGGCCCCTTCCCCCTGGCTCCTCTGCGCAACTTGCTGAGCTGATTGCTCTTACCCGAGCTCTGGAACTTGCCCACGGGCAAACAGTGAACATTTATACGGATTCTCGTTTTGCGTTTTTAACGCTGCATGCACATGGTGCACTGTACAAGAAAAGAGGCTTTCTGACGTCCGCTGGAAAGGCTGTCAAATATGCAAATGAAATGTTGGCTCTCTTAGACGCTGTTTGGTTGCCCCGTAAGGTTGCTGTTATGCATTGTAAAGCACATCAAAAGGGAAATGACCCAGTGGTTCAGGGAAATAGGTTAGCGGATTTGGCAGCCCGAGAGATAGCAATGGAGGAACCCGCACCCGTAATGTTAGCACTCACAGACTCAGGCCCACAAGTGGAAAGATGCAATTACACAAGAGAGGAGGAGGAGTGGGCCCTGAGCGAAGGGGGGAAGTGGGAAGAGAGTTACATAATAATGCCAGACCATCGTGCTTTTATCCCTAAGGAAAAAGCGTGGCACATAGTGCAACACTTCCATGAGGCCACCCATCTAGGTAAAAGTGCTCTGGCATCAATGCTAGAGAGGCAAATGTACATTAATAGCTTGCACAGCCTAACTGCTGCTGCGGCGCAAAGATGTTGGACCTGCGCCAAGAATAATCCCAGAGAAGGACCGTTGAAAGCGCCTGGGATTCAATATCAAGGGAGTTGGCCGTTTGAAGCCCTTGTGACTGACTTCACTGAGATGCCACGGAGCGGTATCTTTAGATATTTGCTAATTTTTGTTGATACATTTACTGGATGGGTTGAAGCTTATGCTACAAAGACAGAGAGAGCGACGGAGGTGGTAAAGGCCCTGTTGAAAGATGTTATACCTAGATTCGGAATGCCTTTACAGATAGGATCAGATAACGGCCCCGCATACGTGCATAAAGTGGTGCAAGGACTAAGCAAGTTGCTAGGCGTTAAGTGGCGTCTTCATTGCTCTTATCGCCCTCAATCTTCTGCCAAGGCGGAAAGATTAAACAGGACATTGAAAAACTGTTTGGCAAAGATTTGTCAAGAGACAAAGTTAAATTGGAGGATGGCGCTGCCCATGGCTTTGTTAAGGGTCAGGTGCACGCCCCACAAGAAAACGGGGCTGTCACCTTTTGAAAGACTGTATGGAAGACCTCCATTAAACTTAAAGACTATAACTGGACTATCCTCAGATATCCATGTGTTGGGAAACCAGCAGACTTTGCAACAAGTACAGATGCTAGGGAGACAGTTGGAGAAACTGAGTCAATATACAGCAGACTTGTATCCTCCGTTCCCTACGACCTCTCTCCACTTGTTCTCCCCAGGCAAGGAGGTCTTGGTGCGCGACTGGGTGACCCGACCTCTACAGGCCAGATGGAGAGGACCGTACATCGTCTTGCTGACTACCCCAACCGCGGTGAAAGTGGAAGGACTACGCCCGTGGATACATTACACGCGTGTAAAGAGGGCACCGATGGTTTGGGAATCTTCCGTGAATCCACAGGAAATGTCAGCACCCTGTTTAGGGGGTGATCAGGCCACAGAAGGGTCGGAGGACACTAATGTTTTGCTGCCAGACAATGGTGGTCCAACTAGGAACAGAAGGAGAGAGCCAAAAACTTTCTCCCTGAGATGGTGGTTTGGGATACTAATGGGACACTGCTACGAAAGCAAACCACCTGTGGGAGTAAGGACTGTTTTTGGATACATGGCTCTGATTTGGACATTGTACATAACCAGGACACATGGAGGTTGGGACCAAAACTTATTTCATAAATTAGTGACTAACATGACGCATGAACTGAGCTTAAATGATTGTTGGATTTGCGGACATGGCCCTTCAAGTCATGGCCAAGGCTGGCCGATCGTCCCCACCGCTTTGCTAACGTTGCAGGGGTGGGACGAGATCAAGTGTAACCAAGCACACTTAGAGCGAAGTAAGGATGAGGCTCAGTTTGTGATTTCACACCGTTCTCCCGTGTTGGAAGCATCACTGTGCTTCAAATGGAGGGACGATGGTACTATTTATACTACAGGGGACCAGAGGGAGGGTAAATATGAACTGTTTAACAGAGTTGAGCTAGGGTCCTACCCCGCATGCAATCACACAATCACGATACATGACCGTTACCGGCCACATTGTGGCCAGAAGACTAAGGGAATTTGGACTTGGGGTTGGGAGTATTCAAAGTGCACTCACATTTTATATGGAAACCGTCAGGAAGATGCCCTGGTTAATCTGGTACAGAATCTCCCCGCCGGTCGCACTGGCCGTCGGGCGGAGGGCTTGCCAGCAGGGGTCTTGTGGATTTGTGGATCCTGGGTGGGGCAAGTTTTGCCAGTGGCTTGGAGCGGGACTTGCACCCTGGGAACTATCGGCCCGGGAGGATTGAGAATACACCCTAAAAATACCCCAGTGACTAACTTATACATGCATGTTCAAAAGAGATCGGCTGAGTCAATCCAAAAGCTTGGATATGACAGTAGTCGAACCTACCTCAATGAGGTTCAGAGGGTTTTGGCGATCCGTACGCCAATGATGGGAGTGGCATGGAATATAAAGCAGCTACGTATTATTTCTTACGGATTGGAAATGTTAGCTAATGAAACAGCCCAGGGAATGACTGCTCTGCAAATTGAAGTTAATTCCCTGACAAAATGGCAATTCAGCAGAAAATTGCACTGGATTACCTATTATCTAAGCAAGGAGGCCTCTGTGTGTGGCTAAATACTACGTGCTGTCATTATATAAACATGACTGGAGAAATTGAGACCGCCATGTTAAAGATCCAGCAAGTTGCAAGACAAGTACAAAAGACTTATGTAGCTCCAGAAGATTTCTGGAGTTTCCTTACCAGTTGGCTGCCCGATGTAGGGTGGGTCAAGTCAACAGTAATGTCCATTATCATGATTGCCTGTGTTGTACTAATAATGTTATGCTGTTTGCCATTAATTTTAAGGTGCTGTGCATTTGCAGTTAAAGGTTCCACGACTGCAGTTAAAAGTGCCATACCAGGAGCCAAACGGGATTGGCAGGTGAATTGGGCCCCACCTTGAGTGGAAATGCATGCCATGTAACTGTTTTAGTGGCCAGAAACAGTTACAAGAAAAAAAGGAAGGAATAAAGCAGAATTGGTGCTTTTAGCAGAAGTACAGTCAGGAGAGAGTGATGCACAAGCATAGTACTTAGTATAGCAGAGTAGCTTGCCAAGAATCATGCTAAATGCCATTACGATAATAATGCACTGTGATTGGTAGGTCAGGCACAGGCTGTGATTTGTGAAAGTACGTCATGTGCCTTTCCTGGTAACATTGGCCTTGATTGGTCTAGCTAGCTCAACGTGCGTTTGTTTACATTGTAGCCGATTGGTAGAAACAGCGCATGGCAAATGAAACCGTTCCTCCCTCTTGGCACTGAGGGACGTTTTAGAAATGTTGCAGATTCAGGACAGGACGCTCATACAGCAGATAACACACTGTGGGAATGGAAAAATTAATAACTGCGTAGTGCTGTTTAACAAATGGGAACGCAAGTAGAATGAACTGCCAAATAATGTGATGTGTAATTGGTTAATAGAAATGTGGTGATGATGTGTTAATGATGTGGTAGTAATGTGAACCAATGAAAAATGATGAAGACGGGACCTGCCGCCATAGTGTGTATATAAGGGATAGTAAGACAATGTTGGGGGCTCTTGCCCTGAGACAGCTCGTTCTGTTGGCAGGTCCCGTCAGCTGACGTTGTGCAATAAACCTTTGGCTTCATTTTTGATGCAATACGGTTGTTGCGTCCTCTCTCGTTCCTGTGCCCGTACGTCCCCGCAACCTGGGAGTAAAAGGTAAAATCCAGGGAGTTTTGGGACTCCAGATTTGCTGCTTCAAGATAACTCCTAAAAGGAAGAAATAAGTAGCCGTTGGAGAAGAAGGAGTAATATAGCCAGACAAAGATAGTCAAGGAGGGGACTGAAAAAGGAACAGTCCAGGGGTTTGGCTGGGAGAGCCAGCCAGTAGTTTATGCTGAGGCATAAAAGTGTCAAGAAACGCCTATTTTAAGACTAGTGCATACTACTTGAACAGATTATAAATTGACTGGACAGAATCCAAATGAGAAAGTAACAACTGAATAACTTTGTAACGTTTTAAGGAAGAAGTCTCTGTGAAAGGATAACCACTAAGCATTGTACCTCTAAGAGAAAATACTGTAACATCGTAACCATCAAGCCAAAGTTCACAACCTAAACATAAACCTGTTACAGTTTCTTGGTTCATAAGTCTCCTGGTGTCAATATTGCTAAAGATAAGCCTCACTCTGAAGCCCAAGAGTAATTAACCCATCATCTCCCTCTACAGTGACCGAATAGTTACCTCAGCATTACTTGGTGGCAGTATTAGAACTAGGTGTCAGTAAATTACCTACATTTATTTATTTATTTCTTAATCATTCTTTTATGCCGCCACTCCCCGAGGGCTCGGAGCAGCTCACAATCACAAGCATAAGACAAATAAAAACATCAGATAAACTATTCTAAATTTAAACTAAAACTAACTGCAGGATTACAAAAATCAGCAACTAAATGCCAGTTTGAAGAGATAGGTTTTACAGGCCCTGCGAAAGGCAAGGAGGTCTTGCAGGGCACGCACTTCAGCTGGCAGAGTATTCCAGATAGTTGGAGCCACCACAGAGAAGGCCCTACGTCGGGTCGAGGCCAGATGGATGGTCTTGACACCAGGCACCTCGAGGAGATTCAGATCTTCAGAGCGGAGTGATCTCTGGGGTTGATAGGGGTTGAGACGGTCCCTCAGATATATCAGCCCCAGACCATATAAGGCCTTGAAGGTTAACACCATCACCTTGAAAGTGATCCGGTGCTCAACCGGGAGCCAATGAAGCTGCTGTAAGATGGGAGTTATGTGGCTCCTCGCCGGTACTCCAGCGAGGAGTCGGGCAGTGGCGTTCTGGATGAGCTTAAGCTTCCGGATCATGGACAAGGGCAGGCCAATGTAAAGGGCGTTACAGTAGTCTATCCTTGAGATGACCGTGGCTTGGATAACTGATTGACGTCCATGATACATGATTGACATCTACCCTGCATAGTGGTCAACCAGGCAGCTATACATCGTTACATTTAGTGGCAGTTAGATATACAGTTCCTCACACAGCCCTTGGCCAAATATGCTCTGAGAACATCACATTCCCATCTCTCCTCATAATAGACATCTCCCTTGGGACCTCAAACCCATCAGTTTGGAGATATCACCTATTGTCCTACCTCAAGAACCTTGCCCTTTGTCAGCTGATGCTTTTCAGCAAGCATTGTTTGCCAAGATAATCCCATCCCGAACTAATGTGCAGCCTGGGACAGAAACAGGCAGTGTGGATACAGGAGACAGATTCAAGAATTCTTCCAATAAGAACTAAGTTTCCTGTCATACTGTGCATCAGTCACAAACTGCAGATAGGACTCACCTCTGAACCAATAAGATTGTGGATCATAATTTACACCAATCACAGCAAACACCTATTCTTTCAAATATGCATAAAACATCAATGTTTCTAACTGTGACATACGTCAGGTTTGCGAGATTTCCCATAACATCTTGCCTTGGCAAATGAAGCAATAAATTGAATTCTGATCCTGCCCTCTGACCTCTGCCTCCTGGATCCTGGACCAGTTCCTGGCAACTGTGATGGACTGGATGAGGAGGGCTAAGAAGCTGAAGCTTAATCCAGACAAAACAGAGGTCCTCTTGGTCAGTCATGAAGCCGATGGGGATTCTGGGAAAAGCTAACAAGAATTTGGGCACTCCGCTCACCACTTCTTTCCAAGATGAAAAGGAAGTATTGGTGAGCACCCTCTGCGTTTGTTCGCTTAACCAATTACAGACCCACCTAACTGTAGTTTTCCCTAGAAGCAGCTCTTAACAGGTTTGTGTTTGAACATTTGGTAATAGTGCTGTAGTGGCTCACACGCTTTTAAGGGGAAAGTCACCATTTGCAGAATGCACCGCTCTGGTGATACTTAGGACTGGTGGACATTTCCCCCTTGGAATCAAGGACTTCAGAGCAGTTCACATGGGTTCAGTTCCTGCTTCGATGTGTGAAGTCTTAGCTCTGCCTTTTCCTCTCCTCCGCTTTAGTTCCCCGTTTATAAGTTTTCCCAGTAGTGTAGATACTTTCCTTTTTATTGGTTTTGTGTGGAGCATAAAAACCCCTAGAGACCAGCATCATTTGGTCTATTCCATTTGCCTGTATAGAGCTCCTTGGCTGGACTCCTCCTTTTTTGCAATAGAGCTAAAGAGAATAGAGGCTTGGGAATTGTCTGGTAATCCTAGGCCGAAGCAATCGAACAAACAGGCATCCGTAGTAAAGGGGAAATTGATGCTTTAACAGAAGAAACGCCAGGAGAAAGTGCTGCTTAGCATAGACTTTGAATAGTAGAGTCAGCTTGCCAGCAACAGTGACGAGAATAATCCACTCTGATTGGTCCACACAGGCACAGGCTGTGATTAGCCCAGAGAACATCATGTGCCTCTAGATAAGAAACAGTCTTGATTGGCTTAGCAGTCACCATGTGCGTGTGTTTACAAAGTTAGCAATTGGGTTAGGAGGTGCACATGGCAAATGAGGTTTCCACTTGGCAGGTTTCCAGTGGGAACTTGGATAGCAAATGTATCGATTCAAGTACAGCCTGCACATAGGCAGATAACATAGAAGAGAGATGGAAATTTACACTGCGCAACGTTTGTCAGCAAATAGGATTGAGATGCTAAGAATGCTTTGTTTAATTGGGTAGAGTAATATGGGTTCATGAATGCTAACCAGTAACAATGCATGAAGAGGGGAGGGACTGAAATATTGTCACCATTGTTTGTATAAAATCTGTTTACTGGGAAAGATCGAGGTTCTGTCTTCCAGTGGCATTGTTCCACAAAGAGGGCAGGCCCATCAGCTGATGTCATGCAAATAAAGCTGGTTTTCCTGAATCGCAGTAAAATTGTCGCGTCATCCGTCCTTGCGCTCAGCTACCAACGGCAGCCTAGCACCAAAGGTATTTGCCTTTGGAGTTCTGGGGCTCCAGTTACTGCTACAGTAGCACCTGCATTCAGCAGTATTCATATACTGTGAATATTTGAAAAAGGACGCCATGATATGGTGGGTTAACTGGAGAGGCATGGGCCAGCAGCTCATTGGCTGAGCATGCCAGGAGCCAGGGTTCCGATTGGCTGCTGCCTCTGGCTAGCTGCTGAGCCCAACAGTCCTAACTGTCAATGTGCCATTTTCTCACTTTGGACAGTGAAGAGAAATTGCTGGTTGCCAAATATCTTGAAGACTGCTCATTTTATGGCATGAGGTATATTTCAAAAACTACTTAAAAGGATCATTTTATTCTCTCTGTTCTCTGCCTGAACTCAAAGAGACTAATGTGTATATTGTTACCCTTTTTGAACCTTTGAACTAAAGTAAAGATACAGTTAAGCCTGAGTGACATTTTATTATAATGCAGGTTATGTCTTGGTTTCAATACTGTGGTAAAACTTCTACTTATTCACATTTACCAAACCTCACATATGCCAGCAGTGCAAGAGGCAACGGAAGCTTTTGGCCATCTTAAGCCTCACAAGGAAGAAGATTGAGACAGTTTATAGGCACCACTTTGCAACAGAGGCAGAAGATTCCAGAGAGATGACTCCAGCCAGCAAAGGCTCCTTTTGTAATGTACCTTATAACAGTTACCTTATAACAGTCCCGAGTGGAATTAGCCCTTTATTTATCTTGTTGTCAGTAAACTCATTTTGATCATCTTTTCACCTTGCCTAAAGTGCCTCAGTCCGTTAAAGGTCTTAATCTTAACAGAAGGTATCAGATAGCCCCCGAGTAAAGCCAGACACTATGGTTTTCCCAAAGGCTTGGGTGTGCCATCACACACTGTACTGCTTTGATTGTACCTTTCCGGCATGGCAGGGAGTTGGACGAGATGGCCCATGTGATCTCTTCCAAACCTATGATTGTATGCTAAGGCTTTTGTCTTGATAGCACAATAATACAGAGAGAACCATGAATAAGACCTCTCTTGTCCGGACACTGCTTTTTGCAGTATCAGCTGTGGCGTCCCACCAGGGCCAAAAAAAGGGGCTTTGAATGGATGGATGAACTCTATGGCCCTGGGGGTCGCGTTCTAGCCTTCCCTTAAAGAGAACCTGGAGAGTCTATGAGCAATGAGTTCAGGACTCAGAAGAGGTGAACTCAAGGTTTATTTGTTTACACTCAGTGAAACTGATGGCCCAAAAAGCTTGCTGTTGGTTGCTAGAAAAGTCCTTTAAACAAAGGGATAGCGTCCACTTGCCTCATGCAGAGTGAAGGTTCCTTTCTTTGATTCCAGGTTGCCTTTGTTGCTCCTCAAATGGTCCTCTGGCTCACGAAGTCCTGGGGTCCCCAGAGATTACAGTCTATGGGTGAAGGGCTGGCCTTCCTATTACTGCAATCCTGGTTTGAGAGTGTTGGTTGGCTATACGTGAACGAAAGTGCTTTGTCTGAGCCTTGGCTCCAGACTTCCGCCTGCTTCGTCCATGTTCTATGCTTGGAGTGAGGCCAGAGAGGAAGTCCTGCCTCTCAGGTAAACTCCGGAAGAGGAGGAGTTAAGGGCGGTGATGTCAGGTTTGGGGCCAAGACACAGCCCCTCCCATTTGTCCACATGGTAGAAAGGCCCATGCAGGTAAAGGGCAACAAAATACAAAATACAGATATAAAACAGCCCAGTGGGGGCGTCACACTAGCAATACCAACATCTGTTTTATTGTGGAGATCAGGAAGATTTACCAGTGACAGGCTCCTGTAGTGGACAATTAACTCTTACTGTATATTTCAGAAATATGACTAAAGATATTATTTAGAGTTCAAAATGAAATGCAAAGATACAGAATGGGGGACAATGCCTGGCTCGACAGCAGTATGGGTGAAAAATATCCTGGAGTCCTCATAGACAGGAAGTTAAACTTGAGCCAACAATGTCATGCGGCGGTAAAAAAAAGCCAATGGGATTTGGCCTGCATAAATAGGAGTCTAGTGTCTAGATGCAGGGAAGTCATGCTCTCCCTCTATTCTGCCTTGGTCAGACCACACCTGGAATCATACTGTGTCCAATTCTGGACATTGCAATTGGAGGGAGATGTCAACAAATTGGAATGTGTCCAAAGGAGGGCAACTAAAATTATCAAGGATATGGAGAACAAGCCCTATGAAGAGCAGTTTGAAGACCTGGGCATGTTTAGCCTAAATAAGAGAAGGCTGAGAGGAGACAGGATGACCCTGTATAAATATATGAGGGGAAGTCCTAGGGAGGAGGGAGCAAGCTTGGTTCCTGCTGCCCTGGAGACTAGGACGAGGAACAATGGCTTCAAACTACAGGAAAGGAGATTCCACCTGAACATGAGGAAGAACTTCCTCACTGTGAGAGCTGTTCAACAGTGGAACACTCTGCCCTGGAGTGAGGTGGATGCTCCTTCTTTGGAGGCTTTTAAACAGTGGCTGGATGGCCATCTGTCGGGGGTGTTTTGAATAGATTTTCCTGCTTCTTGGCAGAATGGGGTTGGACTCGATGGCCCACAAGGTCTCTTCCCATTCTAGGATTCTTATGATTCTATGAAATGAAAGCTAGAAAAACATAGGCTAGAATTGTTAAAGGAAACCCCTATTTCAGATGGTTGAAAAGTGGAACTTAAGAACGGTATGACATTTATTTATTTACTAGCTGAGGACCCGGCGGTGCCCGGGTTATTTGAGGAAGGCATTGTGTGCCAAGGTTGGTTCCTATTAGATGTGTATGTGGCTTGCAGTGGTCTCAGGAAGTTAGTGAAGCTACTGCAAGTCCCATTGGCCATGGTCCATCCCCCTCCCAACAGCACCAGGATGTAGAGTGGGTCATAAGGGCTCTTAGTGCCACGTTTGGTGTTGATCATTCATTGGATGAGGGTCGCAGTAGTCTCAGAAGGTGAGTGAAGGTACTTCAAGTCCCGTCATCCATGGTCCATCCCCCTCCAAACAGCACCAGGATGTAGAGTGGGTCATGAGGGCTTTGTGTACCAAGTTTGGTCTTGATTAGTCATTGAATGAGAGTCGCAGCAGTCTTGGGAAGTGAGTGGAGGTACTTCAAGTCCCATCATTCGTGGTCCATCCTCCTCAATACTGCACCAGAATGTAGAATGAGTCAAGGGGGCTCTGTGTGCCAAGTTTGGTCTTGATCAGTGTTTGGATGAGGTTGGCAATGGTCTGGTGAAATGAGTGGAGGTACTTCAAGTCCCATCATCCGTGGTCCGCCCTCCGAACTGCATCAGGACGTCCATTGGGTCATGGGGGCTTTTTGTGCCAAGTGTGGTCATGATTATGCACTGGATGAGGGTCGCAGCGGGCTTGGGAAGTGAATGGAGGTACTTGAAATCCCATCCTTCATGGTCCATCCTCCTCTAAACTGCAGTAGGATGGAGTGTGGGTCATGGGGGTACTGTGTGCCAAGTTTGATCTTGTGGTTCAGGGCCGCCTTGGTCTGTGGGGAATGAAGAGTTTGAAAGTACTACAAATCTCATAACCTGTGATGGTACTTCAAGTCCCATCATCCATGGTCCTCCCTACTCCAAACTGCAGTAGAATGAATCATGGGTCATAGGGGCTCAGTGTGCCAAGGTTGGTTACTGTTAATTCAGGCCATACACAATGTCCCATTAACTGAGGCCTAGTCAGGGAAATCAAGTTAATGAAGCCTGGTTTGTGATTTGTAGGGGCTACAGTGTTTTCTGGGAAGTTAATTGGGTGAAGGTACTGCGAATCCCATCATTCGTGGCCCATCCTGTCCTAAACTCTCTTTTGGGGCCTGGCCATACACAATGTCCCATTAACTGAGGCCTAGTCAGGAAAATCAAGTTAATGAAGCCGTACTGTAAATTTTGGGCCTGTACTTCAAGTATGGGCAAACCTAGGCCGGGGGGAGCAGATGCAGGTCCCTGGGCTCTTTTCTCAGGCCCTCCTCTCTCTCTCTCACCATCCTATCCTTCCTTCCTTCTCTCTTTGCTTCCTCCTTCCCTTCCTTCCTTACCTCCCACTTTCTCCCTCCTTCCTTTCCTTTTGTCTTTCCTACCTTCTCTTTCCACCCTCCATTCCCTCTTTCTCCCTCCCTCCTTGCTTCCCGTCCACCATTTCTTCCTTCCTTCTCTGTTTCCCTCTTCCTCCTTCCTTCCCTTTTGTCTTTACTCCCTCCCTTCCCTCTTTCTCCCTCCTTCCTTCCCTTCCACCCTTTCATCCTTCCCTCTTTTTCCTTCCTTCCTTCCTTTCCTTTTGTCTTTCCTACCTTCTCTTTCCTCCCTCCCTTCCCTCTTTCTCCCTCCCTCCTTGCTTCCCGTCCACCCTTTCATCCTTCCTTCTCTGTTTCCCTCTTTCTCCTCCCTCCCTCCCTCCTTCCTTCCACTCTTTTGTCCCTCCCTCTCTCCTTCCTTCCTTCCCTTTTGTCTTTCCTACCTTTTCTTTCCTCCTTCCCTTCGTTCCCACTTTCTTCCTCCCTCCTTGCTTCCCGTCCACCCTTTTGTCCTTCCTTCCCTCTTTCTCCTTCCCTTTTGTCTTTCCTTCCTTCTCTTTCCTCCCTCCCTCTTTCCTTCCCTTCCACCTTTTCGTCCTTCCTTCTCTCTTCCCTTCCCTTCCTGTTCCGGCCCCTACTGGGCCTGTTTGGTTTTTACATTATGTACCTGGTTTGTCCCTATCAGCATTCCTTTGTTCTGTTTCAAATGCATGTGGGCAGGGGCTGTGTTTTGGCGTCAAAGGTGACATCATCACCTCAACCCCTCCCCTTTCTGAGCTCACCTGAGAGGCTGGACTTCCTTCCTTTGCCCATTCCAACCAAAGCACATGGACGGCAAGGTGGAAAATCTAAGTCCACGCTTGGACAATGCATCCTCGTTGACCATAGCCAACCTAAAGCTTTCAACCAGACTGTAGTGACAAAGGAAGGCCCTGCCTTTGCATAGAGACTGTAGATTTTGGGGACCAGAGGACTTTGTGAGTCAAAGGACCATTGAAAGCAACAGAAGACCTGGAAGTAAAATTCAGCGTTCTCAACTCTGCAACCTAAAGGCAAGTGATTTCACCCATTCCCACAAAGGACTTGCCTGCAACCCCTAGCAACAACTAAGCCTCTGAACCACCAGTCTCACTGGTTGTAAACCAATAAATCTTTGTTTAAGTTCACCATCCTGAGTCCAGTACTCATCTTTAAAGCCTCCCCAGGTCTCCTTTGCATAGGAAGGCTTATCGCTACCCTAGGGCCTACAGAGACTGCTCATCCATTCCCTTAAGGCCAAATTTTACAGGCCCTGGTGATACGCCACACTTCCTTCCTTCGTTCCTTCTTTTTCCTTCCTCCTTTTCCTCCACTCTTTCATCCTTCCTTCATTCCCTTTCATCTTTCCTTTTGTCTTTCCTTCCTTCTCTCTTTCCTCCCTCCTTCCCTTTCTTCCATCCATCACTGGGCAGCCAGTCCTCTTAGCAAGGAATGCTAGCATGTGACCCCCAAGTTAGAAAGTGTGCCCATGCCTGCTGTACTTTATCCTCAGCTCATGAATAGAAAACAGAATGACAGTGGACAGCAAAAGAGATTTAAAGATGGGCTTGAAGCTAATCTTTTTAAAAATCTGTTTATATAATAAAAAGAAAGTTTGTATGTATGTATGTATGGATGTGTGCGGAGGGTTATGTGGCAGCGTTCCGATTGGTTGGCACTGTGGGATTATTTGCATAACGCCTCTAATTGGCCAGCACCACCAACATTTCGATGCTCTAAACTGCTAGAGGGAGGTGGCTCCCAGCCTCCACGAACATTCCGACACTTTTAAATAGCAGAGGGGGTAAGGAAAAGGTCTGAGGCACTCAGGCATGGTGCGAGTTTAACTCCAAAACACTTTGCATGCCCCAACAATGAGAGAACAACACCAAACTTGCCACACAGAACCCCCAAGACCCACTCTACATCCTGGTGCAGTTTGAAGTACTTTAACTCACTTCCTTAGAGCATTGTGGCCCACACCAATGACAGATTTTCAAGACTAGGCCTCAGCCTGAATTGACAGTAAGGCTTCCTCAACTTGAGTCTCCTGACTAGGCCTCAGCCTGAATTGACAGTAAGGCTTCCTCAACTTGATTCTCCTGACTAGGCCTCAGCCTGAATTGACAGTAAGTCTTCCTCAACTTGATTCTCCTGACTAGGCCTCAGCCTGAATTGACAGTAAGGCTTCCTCAACTTGATTCTCCTGACTAGGCCTCAGCCTGAATTGACAGTAAGGCTTCCTCAACTTGATTCTCCTGACTAGGCCTCAGCCTGAATTGACAGTAAGGCTTCCTCAACTTGATTCTCCTGACTAGGCCTCAGCCTGAATTGACAGTAAGGCTTCCTCAACTTGATTCTCCTGACTAGGCCTTAGCCTGAATTGACAGTAAGGCTTCCTCAACTTGATTCTCCTGACTAGGCCTCAGCCTGAATTGACAGTAAGGCTTCCTCAACTTGATTCTCCTGACTAGGCCTCAGCCTGAATTGACAGTAAGGCTTCCTCAACTTGATTCTTCTGACTAGGCCTCAGCCTGAATTGACAGTAAGGCTTCCTCAACTTGATTCTCCTGACTAGGCCTCAGCCTGAATTGACAGTAAGGCTTCCTCAACTTGATTCTCCTGACTAGGCCTCAGCCTGAATTGACAGTAAGGCTTCCTCAACTTGATTTTCGAGACTAGGCCTCAGCCTGAATTGACAGTAAGGCTTCCTCAACTTGATTTTCGAGACTAGGCCTAAGCTTGAATTCACAGTAAGGCTTCCTCAACTTGATTCCCCTGACTCGGCCTCAGCCTGAATTGACAGTAAGACTTACTTAACTTGATTTTCCTGACTAGGCCCCCAACAATGCCAAAGTAAAGTTCAAGCGGTTAGCTGCAACACTAAAAGTCTTCAAAGTATAAGTTTCCAATATAATATTTATTATTTTGAATAGTTCTGTGGCATGGAAAACATATATCTATTCCCAAATGGGGATGTGGAATCGAGGAAAACTTCTCTTCAAACAATTCATAAATTCTCAGAGTCCTTATATCCGAATTAAATCATAGGTAAAAATCATCACATATATGTCGGATTAAGGAACTTCTGGGGGTCGACGGACTAAATATCAAAGGCCTTGCCGTTTTCGCCGAACCCAGCTTCCTCGGGACCCAAAATCATAATATTGTTTTGTAGTCCACTTTTGGTCCGTGCATCTAAAACATAGAAATATATACAATAATATCATTAGGTACATATAATCAAAAAGCCCACCAATTGAACAGGACAACCCTTTAAGAAGGCTAACACATATAAATCACATATTACATACCATATTATCATTTTCATATATCTCAGAGTGGACGCAGCCACTGCTTCGCATAGTAGTCAACGGACAACACCCAACGCTAGAGGTCTCCGTTACATACTCTCCTCCTCCGTTCAGGTGCAACCTACTCCAAAATCTCACTGATTGTTAGGGAATCGTTATGCCCCAGGGTAATTCGCTTTTAAGGGAATGAATCAAAAAACCTCTCTTTGGTGTAATAATCTCTTATGATCCTGGTATGGTTTTGGGTGTAATCGTTTCCAATACCAGGATTTTGAAATCATTGAAATCGTGATGACGTCTATAATGGGTATATAATGGTGAGGATTCATTCTTAGTGCGAAATCTCGATTTATGTTCCTGGGCCCTCGTGCGTAAGTCCCGCCCACTTTCCCCCACGTAATATTTATGACATGGACATATTAAACAATAAATGACATTTTTACTCCCACATGTTGCCCCTCTTTTAAATTTGTAGGTGTGTTTGCCCTCAAGGTCTGTAATTGAATCTTGGGAAGAGATGTGTTTGCATATTGTACAATGATAACATGGTTGGGTACACCTCTTTCCACTTGCCATATGTTGGGGAATTCTATGATCGGCATGGATCAATAATTGTTTGAGATTGGATGTTTTTCTGTGGGCGACCATTGGGGGTTTGTTTAATCCTGGGATACCCCAACTCCATTCTCTATAAAGCTTTAAATAAAATCCGCAATATCCCCAGGAATACCCTCCTTCAACACCGTCCTAAAACACCCAGTGATCGTATTATATGGCCCTTAACGTTTACCCCTCACTCCCAAGCTATTCTTAAAATTGTTCGTAAGTACTGGCCCATTGTTAGCTCAATCCCAGGATTAAACAAACCCCCAATGGTCGCCCACAGAAAAACATCCAATCTCAAACAATTATTGATCCATGCCGATCATAGAATTCCCCAACATATGGCAAGTGGAAAGAGGTGTACCCAACCATGTTATCATTGTACAATATGCAAACACATCTCTTCCCAAGATTCAATTACAGACCTTGAGGGCAAACACACCTACAAATTTAAAAGAGGGGCAACATGTGGGAGTAAAAATGTCATTTATTGTTTAATATGTCCATGTCATAAATATTACGTGGGGGAAAGTGGGCGGGACTTACGCACGAGGGCCCAGGAACATAAATCGAGATTTCGCACTAAGAATGAATCCTCACCATTATATACCCATTATAGACGTCATCACGATTTCAATGATTTCAAAATCCTGGTATTGGAAACGATTACACCCAAACCATACCAGGATCATAAGAGATTATTACACCAAAGAGAGGTATATTGGATTCATTCCCTTAAAAGCGAAATACCCCTGGGGCAGAACGATTCCCTAACAATCAGTGAGATTTTGGAGTAGGTTGCACCTGGACGGAGGAGGAGAGTATGTAACGGAGACCTCTAGCGTTGGGTGTTGTCCGTTGACTACTATGCGAAGCAGTGGCTGCGTCCACTCTGAGATATATGAAAATGATAATATGGTATGTAATATGTGATTTATATGTGTTAGCCTTCTTAAAGGGTTGTCCTGTTCAATTGGTGGGCTTTTTGATTATATGTACCTAATGATATTATTGTATATATTTCTATGTTTTAGATGCACGGACCAAAAGTGGAATACAAAACAATATTATGATTTTGGGTCCCGATGAAGCTGGGTTTCCCCGGCGAAACGGCAAGGCCTTTGATATTTAGTCCGTCGACCCCCAGAAGTTCCTTAATCCGACATATATGTGATGATTTTTACCTATGATTTAATTCGGATATAAGGACTCTGAGAATTTATGAATTGTTTGAAGAGAAGTTTTCCTCGATTCCACATCCCCATTTGGGAATAGATATATGTTTTCCATGCCACAGAACTATTCAAAATAATAAATATTATATTGGAAACTTATACTTTGAAGACTTTTAGTGTTGCAGCTAACCGCTTGAACTTTACTTTGACGCTGCTTGGAGGACACCCTTCCTCTTCCTTCTCTACACTTTGGAGCTACTCTTCGGAGTTACGCTTGAAACATGGCTGAATCGAACGTTTTTGATTCATTTAATTTAGAACAAGAAGTAGAACTTACTAGATTATATTCTTTATTTGATGACAACGCCACTACTTCAGCGTCTGGGAGCGAACGAGCAAATCATATTGCTTCAATTGAAAATAAAGAACTTAGAAAGATAAGAGTACAACTCAACATTGCGACGCTGTCGGATTATGTGAAACGAAAAATCATCCCTCGAGGCCTGAGAGTCCAAATCAAACCAGGAGTATATGAGACGGATCCTACATTCATTTCCACCTGGAAAAACATCGTCCACCGGTGTTCAAAAGATTTGATGCTTCTTATTATTCAAAAAGCGACTGCCGAGATGTCGGCTTTGAATGAAGAAATTGATAATATAAAATCTACAATTGATCCTCCCATTAACCTCCCGGATCTCAATGCTATTCAACAAGAATGTGACAAATTATATCAGGACTTGAAGACCGAGAAACTGGGCAAGGTCAAACGTGATGAAACAGACTTTGCCAACAACCGAATATACAGATGGCAGTTTCGCCCATATACCCGACCCACGCAACGCAAGGTTCGCTTCCCAGACAAACCCACCCAGTCCGGAGCCAGCACAGAAGACTCTGCAGGTCTATCGGACGGATCCACCACCTCCAATCCCGGTTCCAGATACGACCTGAGACATCCCCGCAATACGGAGGAACCCCCCAAGAAAAATTTTCACCGGGCCAAAAACAGAAAGCTTCCAACCTAATCATCAACCTCTCAGATCTGCCTCTCTCAGCCAGGGACGCATACATTTTGAACAAAGGGACCTCATTTGTATTCACCCCCCAATGCTCTACACTTAACATACGCAAAGATCTTGCTACATTATACAGAACGATGCGGTTAAAAGAATACTTTCAGGATCACCCTTCCCGGCAAATGGATGAAATCCCAGTCCGCCTTAAAGGCAAGAGCTCGTTTGTTCCACCAGTGATATCCGACAAATTAAAGATTTTTGAAACTGTTGTATCAAAAGAAGTGGCTCTAATAAATCATAATAAAGACACACAGAATGCCAATCTATCCAGAGAGGACATTACGAGACTCCGGGAACTGGGACAACATCCGTCTGTAATTATGAAACCTGCGGATAAAGATAGAGCTTTGGTATTGCAAAATCGGAGTGATTATATGGCAGAGGCAATAAGACAATTATCTGATACAACATTCTATACTCGCATTCCCAATGATCCCACTGACAGATACTTGAAAACCATCACACATACAGTACAATCTGGGGTAGAAAAAGGATACATATCCGCCCAACTGGGGACTGCTCTTATTAATCGCCACCCGGCCATAGCCAAATTTTACCTTCTTCCGAAGACTCATAAAAGACATTTCCGGTGCCAGGAAGACCAATTATCGCGCGACCAACTCCCTGCTACAACCCCTTGCTATCTTCCTCGATACCATCCTTCAAGAATTCGTGAGTACATCACCTGCCTTTATCAAAGATACAGGACATTTGATTTCTAAGATTGATGGAATGGCATTGTATGATCATGATGTGTTTGTAATTGCGGATATTGCTTCATTGTATACAAATATAGATTTGAGGATAGCAAGGACTGTAATATACAAATTGTTGGATGCTCGCCCCTCCCCTAGCACCCCCAACATCGTTCCTCATGGAACTGATCGACATAGTCTTCGATTATAATTATTTTACATTTGATGGTGATTTTTATTTACAAAATGGCGGAATTTCAATGGGCCTGTCCCTAGCTCCCAGCGTGGCTAATTTGTTTATGTCCGATCTTGAAATGCAATTTTTATACCCTGATTCAGATATAACAGCACCCATTAGGCAGTATTATCGTTACATAGACGACGTTTTCTTTATCTGGTCAGGAGAGGGCGATATTGAGCAAATTAAGAGGTATTTCAACACATGGAATCCATCGATTAAATTTACGTTTGAAACCAGTCCTCAAACCATTACTTTCTTAGACCTCACGATCTTTAGGGAACAGAACACCGTAAGAGTAAAAAATTATTGCAAACCTACTAGTAGAAATTCGTATTTACATTTTGAGTCACACCATACTCACTCTTTAAAACATAACTTGCCATTTTCCCAACTAATCCGCCTTAAGCGGAACTGCTCTAGAGAGGTAGATTTTGAACAGTCGGCCGCGGCCCTTATAACTCAACTGAAAGAGGGGATACCCCAAATCCATTCTCTATAAAGCTTTAAATAAAATCCGCAATATCCCCAGGAATACCCTCCTTCAACACCGTCCTAAAACACCCAGTGATCGTATTATATGGCCCTTAACGTTTACCCCTCACTCCCAAGCTATTCTTAAAATTGTTCGTAAGTACTGGCCCATTGTTAGCTCAATCCCAGGATTAAACAAACCCCCAATGGTCGCCCACAGAAAAACATCCAATCTCAAACAATTATTGATCCATGCCGATCATAGAATTCCCCAACATATGGCAAGTGGAAAGAGGTGTACCCAACCATGTTATCATTGTACAATATGCAAACACATCTCTTCCCAAGACTCAATTACAGACCTTGAGGGCAAACACACCTACAAATTTAAAAGAGGGGCAACATGTGGGAGTAAAAATGTCATTTATTGTTTAATATGTCCATGTCATAAATATTACGTGGGGAAAGTGGGGCGGGACTTACGCACGAGGGCCCAGGAACATAAATCGAGATTTCGCACTAAGAATGAATCCTCACCATTATATACCCATTATAGACGTCATCACGATTTCAATGATTTTAAAATCCTGGTATTGGAAACGATTACACCCAAACCATACCAGGATCATAAGAGATTATTACACCAAAGAGAGGTTTTTGGATTCATTCCCTTAAAAGCGAATTACCCCTGGGGCATAACGATTCCCTAACAATCAGTGAGATTTTGGAGTAGGTTGCACCTGGACGGAGGAGGAGAGTATGTAACGGAGACCTCTAGCGTTGGGTGTTGTCCGTTGACTACTATGCGAAGCAGTGGCTGCGTCCACTCTGAGATATATGAAAATGATAATATGGTATGTAATATGTGATTTATATGTGTTAGCCTTCTTAAAGGGTTGTCCTGTTCAATTGGTGGGCTTTTTGATTATATGTACCTAATGATATTATTGTATATATTTCTATGTTTTAGATGCACGGACCAAAAGTGGAATACAAAACAATATTATGATTTTGGGTCCCGATGAAGCTGGGTTTCCCGGCGAACGGCAAGGCCTTTGATATTTAGTCCGTCGACCCCAGAAGTTCCTTAATCCGACATATATGTGATGATTTTTACCTATGATTTAATTCGGATATAAGGACTCTGAGAATTTATGAATTGTTTGAAGAGAAGTTTTCCTCGATTCCACATCCCCATTTGGGAATAGATATATGTTTTCCATGCCACAGAACTATTCAAAATAATAAATATTATATTGGAAACTTATACTTTGAAGACTTTTAGTGTTGCAGCTAACCGCTTGAACTTTACTTTGACGCTGCTTGGAGGACACCCTTCCTCTTCCTTCTCTACACTTTAGGCCCCCAACAATGACAGAACAAGACCAAACTTGGCACACAGGTCTCCCCCAGACCCACTCTACATCCTGGTGCAGTTTGAAGGAGGGTGGACCACGGAGGATGGGACTTGCAGTACCTTCACTCACTTACTCTGACCAGCACGGGTGACGGACCTCGACCAAACTTGGCACACATAACCCCCATGATGCCCTTTAAGTCCTGGTGCAGTTTGGGAAAGATGAACCATGGATTATGGGATTTGTAGTACTTCCAAGAGCTTTGCTTCCCAGAGACCACTGTGGCCCCCAACAAAGACCGATAAATATCAAACTTGGCACACAGAGCCCCCATGACCCACTCTATGTCCTGGTGCAGTTTGGAGAAGAGCAGAGCATGGATGATGGGGCTTGAAGTACCTCCACTCACTTCCCGAGACCGCTGCGACTCTCATCCAATGACTGATCAAGATCAAACTTGACATAACCCCCATGACTGCCTTCACATCATGGTGAGGTTTGGGGGTGCACGGACATGGATGATGGGACTTGGAGTACTTTCCAACCCTTCTGTTCCCAGAGACCACTGTGGCCCCCAACAAAGACTTATAAAGACCAAACTTGGCACAGAGAGCCCCCATGACCCACTCTACACCCTGGTGCAGTTTGGAGGAGGGTGGACTATGGCTGATGGTACTTGAAGTACCTCCACTCCCTGAGACCACAGCGACACTCATCCAATTACCAATAAAGACAAAACTTGGCAAAGAGTGCCCTCATGGCCAACTCAACATTCTGGTGCAGTTTGGGGGGGGGGGCAGATTATGGATGATGGGACTTGCAGTACCTTTACTCACTTCCTGAGACCACTGCGACTCTCATCCAATGACTGATCAAGACCAAACTTGGCACATAGAGCCCCCATGACCCACTTTACACCCTAGTGCAGTTTTCAGGAGGATGGACCACGGATGATGGGACTTGAAGTATCTCCACTCACTTCCCGAGACTTCTGCGACCCTCATCCAATGACTGATCAAGAACAAATTTGGCACATAGAACCCCCTACATCCTGGTGCAATTTGGAGGAGGATGGACCATGGATTATGGCACTTAAAGTACCTTCACTCACTTCCCGAAACCACTGTGAGCCAAATGAACAACTGATACGGACCAACCTTGGCACACAATGCCTTTCTCAAGTAACCCAGGCAGCGCCGGGTCCCCTGGCTAGTGTGGAATAAACAACAAAAACTGGGAAAACCTGGCCCTCAGGCATTCAAACTAGAGATCAGCTAGCAGTGCTGTGGATTTGAAGAGGCAGAAATAAAGGGTGGACTACCTGGGTTCAGTGCCAGGAGAGGAAACGCCCAGTTCATGAGAAGTGAAACTAGCTGAGCTGCTGCCTTGCTCTTTCTTTCCAGGAAGAAGCCATGGCTGCTGCTGAGGAACTCCTTGCTGAACTGACTTGTCCCATTTGCCTGGACTATTTGGAAGACCCTGTCACCTTGGCAGGATGCGGGCACAACTTCTGCCGGCCATGCCTGACTCAACCCTGTGGAAAAAGAGAGAGAGAAGCCGCCTGTCCCCAGTGCAGAAAAGGCTTTCAAATGGAGAGCCTCATTGCAAACCGACAGCTGGGGAATGTGGTGGAGATTGCCAAGAAACTGCAGGGCGGGAGAGGGAAGGGAGGAGAGGGCCACCTCTGCCAGAAGCACCAGGAGCCCCTGAAGCTCTTCTGCAAAGAGGACGAAGTCCCCATCTGTGTGGTGTGTGACAGAGCCAAGGCGCACAAGGCCCACGAGGTGGTTCCTCTGGAAGAGGCTCCCCAGCACTACAAGGTCAGAAAGAAGGCACTGCAAAGCCTCGTGGCATTTCCAGGGGTGCATCCACACCAGCATTTCTCAACCTGGGGGTCGGGACCCCTGGGGGGATTGTGGGGGGTGACAGAGGAGTCACAAAAGACCACCAGTAAACACAGTATTTTCTTTTCATAATGTGGGTTCTGTGTGGGAAGTTTGGCCCAATTCTATCATTGGTGGGATTCAAAGTGCTCTTTGATTGTAGGAGAACTATAAATCTGTATTCGAATCTCAGCATTTGTGTCCACCAATATTCAAATTTCAGCATATCAGGTATTTTTACCAAATTTGGTCCACATACATCATTGTTCGGGTTCACCGTGCTCCCTGGATGTAGGTGAACTACAACTTCCAAACTCAAGGTCAATGCCCACCAAACCCTTCCAGTATTTTCTGTTGGCCGTGGGAGTTCTGTATGCCAAGTTTGATTCAATTCCATCATTGGTGGAGTTTACTTATTTTATTTACAGTATTTATATTCCGCCCTTCTCACTCCGCAGGGCAGATTACAATGTACACATACATAGCAAACATTCAATGCCATAGACACACAACATAATACTCTTTGATTGTAGGTGAACTATACATCCTAGCAACTACAACTCCCAAATGACTAAATCAACCCCCCCCCAAATCCCATCAGTATTCAAATTTGGGTATTTATGTTACGATTCATAACAATAGCAAAATTACAGTTATGAAGTAGCAATGAAAATAATGTTATGGTTGGGGGTCACCACAACATGAGGAACAGTACTAGGGGGTTACAGCATTGGGAAGTTTGAGAACCAGCATGATTATGGGCAACATTTTGAGGAGCAGCTTAAAGAGGTGGGCATGTTTAGCCTGAAGAAGAGAAGGCTGAGAGGAGACATGATAGCCATGTATTAATACGTGAGAGGAAGTCACAGGGAGGAGGGAGCAAGCTTGTTTTCTGCTGCCCTGGAGACTAGGATGCGGAGCAATGGCTTCAAACTACAAAAAAGGAGATTCCACCTGAATATGAGGAAGAACTTCCTGACTGTGAGAGCTGTTCAGCAGTGGAACTCTCTGCCCTGCAGTGTGGTGGAGGCTTTTAAACAGAGACTCGATGGCCATCTGCCGGGGCTGCTTTGAATGCAGTTATCCTGCTGCTTGGCAGGGGGTGGGACTGGATGGCCCACGAGGTCTCTTCCGACTCTAGGATTCTGTGATTCTAATATTGGTGGAGGTTCTCTAAAGGTCTTTGGGAGAACATTTTCATCAAAGTTGAAAAAGTCAACCCCACAAATATGGAGAGCTGTCTGACTGTATATAAATAGGCACCTCAGATCTTTCATGTCCAGTTTTGGGTTGGGTTTCCTCTAGGATATTTTTTCTCATTCAATCTATATAAATAGAAATGTATGTTCATGTGTGGGATTAATATAACTCAAAAACCACTGGATGAATTGAAACAGAATTTGGACACAAAACACCTATCAGGCCAACAAGCGACCATCTGTATACCTTTATAAAGCGGAATGTTTGTATGTATGTATGTGTGCGGAGGGCAGAAGGGCGGGAGGGCGGAAGGGCGGATATGTGGCAGCCACTTTCACAGGCCAGAAGGGCGGATATGTGGCAGCCACTTTCACAGGCCACAGCGACCAGCGCGGGTGATGGACCTGCACCAAAGTTGGTACACATAACACCCCTAACCTCCTTTACGTCCTGGTGCGGTTCGGGGGACATGACCCACGGAATATGGGATTTGTAGTACTTTCAAACACTTTGGTTCCCACAGACCACTGAGGCCACCAAAAAGGACCAATACAGACCACACTTGGCACACACAGCCCCCATGACCCACCCTACGTCCTGGTGCAGGTTGGAGGAGGGTGGACCATGGATGATGGGACTTGAAGTACCTCTACTCACTTCCCAAGTCCGCTGCAACCCTCATCCAATCACTGATCGAGACCAAACTTGGCATACATAACCCCTATGACTGCCTTCACATCCTGGTGAGGTTTGGGGGAGGACTGACAATGGATGATGGGATTTGTAGTACTTTCACACCCCTCTGTTCCCACAGACAACTGTGGCCCTCAACAAACACTGATAAAGACCACACTTGGCACACAGAGCCCCAGTGACCCACTCTACATACTACTGAAGTTTGGAGGGGGCCAGAACATGGATGATGGGACTTGCAGTACCTTCTCTCATTTTCCAAGACTGCTACAAACCTAATCCTATGACTGATCAATACGAAACTTGCAACACAGAGCCCCCATGACCCACTCTACATCCTGGTGCAGATCGGAGGAGGGTGGACCATGGATGATGGGACATGAAGTACCTCTAATCACTTCCCAAGTCCGCTGCGACCCTCATCCGATTACTGATCGAGACCACACTTGGTACACATAACCCCCATGACTGCCTTCACATCCTGGTGAAGTTCGGGGGAGGACTGACAATGGATGATGGGATTTGTAGTACTTTCACGCCCCTCTGTTCCCACAGACAACTGCGGCCCCCAACAAACACCGAGAAAGACCACACTTGGCACACAGAGCCCCAGTGACCCACTCTACATCCTACTGAACTTTGGAGGGGGCCAGAACATGGATGATGGGACTTGCAGTACCTTCCCTCACTTTCCAAGCCTGCTACAAACCTAATCCAATGACTGATCAACACCAAACCTGGCACACAGAGCCCTCATGACCCACTCTACATCCTGGTGCAGTTTTGTGTGAGACGGACGACAGATGATGGGACTTGAAGTACCTTCACTCACTTCCTAAAAACAATTCAACCCTCATCCATTCAACAATACAGACCAAACTTAGCACACAGAGCCCCCATGACCCAATCTACATCCTACTACACTTTGGGGGAGGGTGGACCAGAGATGATGGGACTTCCACTACCTTCAGTAATTTCATGATACCACTGCAACTCCCAATAATGATGGATCAAGACCAAACTTGCCACACAGAGCCCCCATGACCCACTCTACATCCTGCTGCACTTCTCAAATGACCCGGGCACCGCCGGGTCCCCAAGCTAGTCACTCATAAAAACACTGACAAACACAACAAAGGGGACTTAAAAGGCCAAAAAGATCAAAATGACACTACGTGCTCTGTGCGCATGCTACAGAGCATGTGCACAGCAACGCGTGGCAGGTACAGCTAGTCTATATACAGGTAAATAAAAATGTAATGTTCATTTGTGGGATTAACAAAACTGAAAAAACACTGGACGAATTGACACCAAATTTGGACACAGTACACTTAGTAGGCCAACAAGTGACCATCACTCATAAAAACACAGCAGAAGAGACTTGAAAAGCCAAAAAATAAAAAATACATTACAACACATGCACAAAACTACACATATATACACAAAGACACATATATACACATATACACAAATATATACACACACAAAACGCATGTTCACAGACTGGGCCACAGCAACGTGTGGCAGGGGACGGCTAGTAATACGGTAAATAATGTTAACTCAGGGGAACTGAGTGGCAGGCAATATAATATTGGGAATTTGACGATGTGAACCTTGCTGCTTTAAACCACTGGATTACTCTTGTGTTTTTTTAATCTGCCAAGTTTTTATTTTTAATCTGCTGGAGTTTCTATTTTGTCCTTAGGAAAAGATTGCAAGTTATCTGAAGAGTCTGAAGAAATTGCAAGAGGAAATGTGCGCATTTAAAACACAGACAGACATAAAAAGCCAAGCCCTGCTTGTAAGTAGTCTCAGGAACTGAAAGTGACACTATGAATACTGACCACAAGACACCACCCTATGCTGTGTGTGATGAGGTGGTTATTTGTGTTATATTAAGTGGTCACGTTATGGACAGACCACAAAGGGTTGGCTGTGATAATGGAGGCAGTTCCCTCCTGGGGGAATGTGTTGCCATGGTGATGGTGGGCGGAGCCAACCAGAAGGCTAGCTCGGAATTCTTAGAGAGAGTCAGTGGGTGCCTGGCTGTCAAGCCAGAAGGTTTAGTTGGATTCTGCTCTGAGGAGAGGAGTAGGAATCACGTTATTGAAACTGCAGAGAGAGCAGTTAGAGTTTTCCTGTCAGCGAAGCGAGAGTGTAGCTTCGGCTGGGGAATCTGTTTCGAGAGCTGTAGGGAGACAGTTCTGGAGGGCTGAGCTTACGAGCCAGTCTGTTTGTATAAAGCCTGAGGG